>JAOSBK010000204.1:5609608-5620792 GCA_027568895.1 Erythroxylum shatona
CAATTCTGCTATACCATGCTCGAGCAGTTTGCTTCAATCCATACAATGCCTTTTTTAGCTTGTACACTTTTGTCTCATTGCCTTCTTTGATGAAACCTTCTGGTTGTGCTACATAAACTTCTTCTTGTAAATCACTATTGAGAAACACTGATTTGACATCAAATTGATAAACAGGCCATTGCAATTGTGCAGCCAATGCTAGAACCAATCTCACCGTTTCAAATTGAGCGACCGGGAAAAATGTCTCTTCGAAATCAACACCATATTGCTGTGCATAACATTGTGCTACAAGACGAGCTTTGTGCTTCTGGACACTTCCATCTGCAGCAAATTTTGTTTTGCACACCCATTTTTGACCGATTGCATTTTTGCCTTTTGCTAAATCCACCATCTCCCATGTTCCATTTTTTGGATGGATTTCATCTCCTCCATCATTGCATTTTTACATTCTTCCTTCGTGGTTGCTTCTTCAAAGTATAGAGGATCTGAAACAACACGAGCAAGTTGACAAGTATAAATGTCATTAGAATATTTAGGATCCAATTTTTTGTCCTTTGCTGATCTTCTTAGTTGAATGGGTTCTTCTGAAAACTTTTCAACTGGTGCAGATGTTGGTGGTGCTCTTGATGACCTTGCTAATGGACTTGTTGGAGTAGATTCTTGTTTTTCATCTGCAGAATCTTCAATGGATATAGGAATCTCATGCTGTACTTGCTTTTTTTCCCAGTGCCAACTTGTATTTTCATCAAACACAACATCCCTTCTAATTGAAATTCTACCATCAAGAGGGTTATACAATCTATATGCTTTAAATTGGATACAATAGACAATAAAAATACAATTTTCTGATTTTTCATCAAGTTTTTGAAGAGATTGAGAATTTACCAAAGCATAAGCAACACACCCAAAGACTCTTAAGTGACTTAGATTCAGTTTCCTACCATGCCAGGCTTCATATAGAGTTTGATTGAATACTGCCCTTGTTGGTGAAAGATTTAACAAATAGACAGATGTTGCCACAACTTCTTCCTAAAATTGATGTGAAAGTCTCCTTGCTTGTAACATGCTTCTGGCCATCTCCACAACTGTTCGATTTTTCAGCTCAGCGACACCATTCTGCTCTAGAGTATAAGGAGTTGTTAACTCCCTATGAATACCATTATCGTCGCAAAGCATATTAAATTCTTTGGATAAGAACTCTTCTCCTCTATCTGTTCGACGGACTTTGATATGACACTCACTTTGATTTTCTACCATAACCTTAAATTTTTGAAAATTTTCAAAACTTTCTGACTTGTTTTGCAAAAATTATACCCAACTCATGAGACTATAATCATCAGTAAATAGCAAGAAATAGCGACTCTCACCCAAGGACTTAGTTTGCATAGGCCCACATAAATCAGCATGAATTAATTCTAGACATTTAGAAGCTCTCTATGCTTTTCCTATAGGAAAAGATTTTCTGGTTTGTTTCCCATAAATACATCCTTCACATAAATCAAGAGAGCAAATTTTCAGTAATCCAAGAACCATACCTTTATCATTTAGAAGGTTCAGGCCTTTTATATTCAGATGTCCATACCGCAAATGCCATAGCGTCAAATCATTCTTTATATTTGCAGCGAGAGCAACTTTCTCCATTTTAGAAACATCTAGTGGAAGCATCTTATTTGGAGTCATACTGACATAGAATTGCTAGCCGAATTTCTTGTTTTTAATGATGCATGCATCATCATAAAAAAAATAGAATAGCCACTTGCCATTAGCTGTCCCACAATCAACAAGTTATACTTTAAATCAGGTACAAATTGAACATTATCTAGTATCTGTACGCTACTTTGATTAGTGTTGAGTCCCACCGTGCCTTTCCCTTCAACTTGTATCTCCCTATTGTTGCCGAGTTGTACCTTAATCTTTTATGTTTCATCAAGATTCTTAAACAAGGATTTGGAGCCTGTCATGTGATTTGAGCATCCACTATCCAAAAATCATAAATCACTTGGCTTATCGATAGTATCAAGACAAGCCATAAAAAGTTTGTTATCCTCTTCATGTTTTGTTGCAAAAAACTCATCTTTGTACTAACAATCATCTAAAGCATGCCCATATACATAGCAATGAACGCATCTTTCTGCTGCAAAATTCATAGATTGATTTTTATACCTACAATCAGCTTGTACATGCCCATAGTTTTTGCAATGATAACACTGAATGTTACTCTTTGTGCTTCCTTGCTCATTGAAATTTAATCCTTTAGTTCTTCCTCTGCCTTTGCTACCTCGACCGCGATCGTGACTGCAAAATCCTCCTCTTCCCCAACCTTGTCTGACTGACTGCTGACGTGCCTCCTTTACTTGAAATGCCTTTTCTTCATGATTTTCACGAGATTTGTTGATCCGTGATTCATGAGATTGAAGGGATCCCATCAATTCATCAACAGAAAGAATTGACAAATCCCTAGCTTCTTCTATAGCAGCTATCACATGATCAAATTTCGGTGTCAAACTTCTAATAATCTTTGCACAAATCGTTTCATTAGATATATGTTCACCATAGGACCTTTGTTGACTAACTATTGTCATTACCCTTAATAAGAAATCAACAACCGATTCATCATTCTTCATAGCTAAGGTTTCAAAATCACTTATGAGAGTTTGTAACTTTACTGTAATGACCTTTAAAGCACCTTTGAATTCTATTTACAGAATTGACCATGCTTGGTGTGAAGTAGTCGCTGCTGCAATTCTCGAAAACATAGTCTCATGTACTGCTTGCTGGAGGATGAACAATGCCTTGACATCTTTCTTCTTTATTTCATTTAGCCTTTCCCTTTGTTCCTCAGTAGGTTCCAGAATATCAACATACCCATATTCCACCAAGTCCCATAGCTCTTGGGACTTGAGCAATGTTTTTACTTTAATACTCCACCACTCATATTTTTCACCGTTGAAAATGGGCAGGAGTGGTTGAGAAGTAGAAAATCCGGATATCGCTGCCATCTCATACAATCACTCTCACTTTCTTGTGTTTCCCAACTTACCCAATAAGTGTTTCACTCTTACACACTAAACCTAGAGACTACCCACTCAATTGCCACAAGATGCAAATGGCTTTGATACCAAGTTTTGTTGAGAAAAACGAAGAAAAGAAGAACTGACAGGACAAATGAAAAAGAAAAGAAGTGACAGGACAAATGAAAATCTTTGCTATTTTTCACTTTATTGTTGTTTTCACACACATTCAAAAGTTAACATGCCCGTATAAATAGGCGTACATCAAAACAGACTTAACAAAATATCTAGACTCACATATTAACTACAAGCAAACTTTTAGGGACTACTTTTGACTAGCTATAAAGCTGAAATTGTCCATCATAATCAGGCTTCAACAAAACAACCAAACTAAAGATTTTTTTTTTACTGAAACCAACAAGAGAATCTTTGAATTATTCTTCAATAGTTTTTCCTATTTAGTGAGAGAGTTAGTGTTTCTCTTTATAAAATAGAGAGATGTTGTACTCCTAAATTTCATAGTGAAATTTCTTTTTTTTGGCTATGATTTTTACCCTAATTTAGGAGTTTTTTTTAATGTAAAATATGTCCGTTTATTACTATTCCTTCAGTCCTACTTAGCTATGAACCTGTTCTAATTTAGTCATTTTTACAACAATCTTGAGGTTGCAAGAAACTTTTGTTGACTATATCTCATATGCACTCTGACTCGAAAATGGCCTTCAATTTAAGTGACTAATTTTCATAGTCGAGTTTGCTAAGTTATAGACTTCTTTTGATGTCATAGTTGAATCTAATAACACTTCGTTTTAAAAATAAGATACTCACAAATGCTTACACATTTATACAAATAATAAAACAAGAGTATTCTTATAACTTTTATTATTTTTATAACTTTCATTATTTTCTTTCTTCTTATAAAATAAAAATTATATGATTATTATTTTTCAAAAACATTATATAATTATTTATAGTACCAATAGAGAACTCTAGATTAACCAACTCACAGCATACAAAGAAGGAAACACTTCTATTGATATAATAAAATCTACAGAACTGAAAAATTGACTATTATGCCTTTATTTTAGTATAGCTCTCTCTAGGTAATTCTAAACGACTCAATATTAGATTCATCTTACCGTCGAGATATAAATCTTGAATCACTTAAAATTGATTAAGAATTGACTATTTATTTTAAAATTTTTTATTTCGTACGGTTTAACAATTATATATTGCCTACGAACCCCAAAAAAACAGGCAAAAGCCGAACGGAAAAGCTGTGCAGCAAAGTACGACATAACATGGGCAGCTAATTGGTCGATGATTGATGGGTTGCACGTGGAAAAGCAATTACATGCTCACGCTGAATAGAAACTGAACAGAATAGAGCCTAAACTAAACTATCCCCCCATGTAACATAAAATCTCAGTTACTCGTAATATATAAAATCTCTTAGACAATTGTATCATGGGGTCCAGAGACTGAAAAGATGAATGAGGAGTGAGTTTTTGGCCTACCACAGCACAGTGTAAAGCTTATTGTAACTTATTCGATCCTTTTGTTTAGTAACATAAAAGTTGTGAGAGATTAAAGTTAAAAACTTTTGTAAAGAGTAAACAAATAAACTACTGTTTATACCCGACCAATTATTCTCACGAGCAAGAGTGATGTGGAAGTGGGAATCAAGTGGGTGGGAGGGACTATATATGTATATGGCTATGAAGTCGATATTCAAAGAGAGAAGGTATACAAAGCTTCTACGGAGAGGAAGTAAGTGATTCTACGCAGCAGCCTCGAAGCTAGTTCATACTAGTGGGGGGTTGTGTGCTTTTGTACGTTATATATGGCTCGCGGAAAGGTTCAGATGAGACGTATAGAGAATTCAGTGCACAGGCAGGTCACCTTCTGCAAGCGCCGAACTGGTCTCCTTAAGAAGGCCAAAGAGCTCGCTGTTCTGTGCGATGCTGAAATTGGAGTTTTTGTTTTCTCCGCCAGCGGAAAGCTTTATGAAATGGCCACAAAAGGGTATATATATGCTTTCTTTCTTTCCCCTCTCACCCATTACCAATCACTTGTTGAATTTTGTGCATGCGTACGCATAATATCTTGTGATATTCATGCATAATTCTTTGTGGTCTGAATGGAATGATTAAAGAACTATGCAAGGGCTTATCGAGAGGTACATGAACTCTACTCGATCAGGGGAGCAGCCTGACCAAGCTACCAATCCTCTGGTATGTCTGATCATGAACTGAACTTGTTGCTTCTGGAAAAAGTAGATACAACGTATTGAGAATATATTATTTCCGAATATACAGCAGTGATAACCAAAAAGGTTCTCTGCTCCAGCATCAGGTGCTGCTTCTAATGCTTAACTTACAGAATAATTAAGCAACTGTACAATAATACCGTACTCCAAAATACTTGTATTCATCTTGTTCAAGATATTACAACATTCTCGGTGTCGGGTGGTGCCACTTTTTGGTTAAAATAATCTTCTCATCGGGAATTTTGAGAAAAGACAAAAAATAAAACATTAAAAGTTCTCCAAGCTCACTTGGAGCCTCGTTTCTTTGCCTTCAAACACTGGGTGGTTTAATGTAAAGTATTGCTATTGTTATATTTAGATTTTTTTATTTTCCAAATATCTGATCTCCTTAATTGAAAAGCAAAAAGATTACTGTGGTATTTGGTTTAGTTTTATAATATCAGTTACCAATTTTCTTCTGTAAATATTTGTAAAATACATACTATTTATGAAACCAGTTAAGTACTTAGAATCAAGATCTTAGGGGGTAAATATGATTAGGGGCTTGCATGGTGGCACACCATGATTAAAATATTCAACTGATTCGACCGATTTAATTTTGAATCTTTTAATTTTTTAATTCGGTTTTTAACGTTTCAGATTGATTGATTTAGTAGCTATTATTTTAAAAACTATTCAGTTTATTAATTAGTCAGTAAATTTTCGTAAATTAATAAGTTTTATAAACTAAAATAAATCAATTAATTTTTATTTAATAATCTCTTTTTTAATTAAATTTTAAATTCTTCAATAAATAAGTACAATTTTTTAAATCATATTTTAAATTAATTGATTTTATTCCACCTTTAGTCTATAATAATCTAACACTAATTAAACTTTTTAAACCTTAAATATCTTATCCTATTGGTTTAACTTGATAATAGATGAAATTATATGCTCGCTTTACCAAAGTTTAAATCTTATGGCAGTATTTCACGTGACAAATTTTTGTTTACGTTAGTTTTGATGTAAATATTCTTTATTGAAAATAAAATTTACCAAATTGTTTTACACATCGTGATACCATTTATATGGAGTTATATTCCCTGTATTATTCAATTAATTACAATAAATTCTAATACTCTGAAGGATGCTAAAGAGGAGATCAGCATGTTAAAGCAAGAAATTGAGACACTCCAGAAAGGAGTCAGGTAAATACAAATAAATCCTTGCATATTGGTAGATTAGATATATATGCAGGTGTAACATGCTAGAAGAATTAATCAATCTTTCTAAACGTTTAGCATCTGCTATGATTAATACAGGTACATGTTTGGAGGGGGTGCTGGTGAGATGACATTGGATGAATTGCTGGTGCTCGAAAAATATCTTGAACTTTGGATTTGTAACCTTCGCTCAACCAAGGTGATACCCAGTTAGTTAATTCGTTAATTACTTTAATTAATATGTAACCTTTATATTGAAATATATTCTAATGGGTGGCCATTTTATCTAATTGCTGTAATATCCATGCAGATGGACATTATGATCAAAGAGATTCAGCTCCTAAGGAATAAGGTCAGTTCAGATGGTTTTGTTTCTACTAATGAAATTGCCTTTTTTTTCTCATACTGTAATTGTTTATTATGTATGTGTTAATTGGTAATTATTAAATTATCATAATCCACTTCATTGCTTAATTATACTAGGTTTATAATACTTTAAATAAAATATTTTAAATCAACCAATTACATGATTTAGTTAACTATACAATTTAACTTTTTTTAAAAATACATAATTTAGTATTCAAAATTTTTCATTTTTATAAATCATATTCTTAAGATCGTTGTATTATATAAAATTGTTAACAATTTATCATGTCCTGTTATTTCATAACTATAGATTTATCTATCTTTATATCTAATTTGTAACTTGCGACTTTTTAATGACAACAAAACCATTAAATAAATTAGTTGATAAATGAATTAATCGATGAAAATTTTGTAATCTTTTCTTGAATTTAAATAAATGAAAGCTCATGATTTCTAATTACTCTTAAAAGTGAAGTAACCATTTAACCTTTTCTTTGTGATTGAGAAATGTCCATTAATTTTGGAAATAATTGGTAGTAGCCATTTTGTTACTAAAATGTAAGGATGACAATGGGTTAACTTATAGGTTCAAATTTAGATATTTTTAATGGGTCGACTCATAGATTAAGTTTAAACTCAGAACGACTCGAGACCAAACTTTTATAAGCAAACGAAATTTTTTTTTGCTTAGAAAAGTTAGGCCTTGGGCAAGCCTTAGCCTAGGCAACTTAAGTCTGGATCTAATTAAAAAAGATGTTTTACACTCTTAATTTTTTTTAAATATCAGCGAGATCGTCTCATGAGTCGGCCCATTGCCATCCCTACTAAAATAAAGAACTTGAACTTGCTGAATTTTTACAAATAAATACTAGATCATTGCACTTTATCTAGGTCGTATAAATCGAAACAAATTAGTATGAGTTTATAAAACGTACGAGGCTTAAACCGACCAACCTACACCTAGTCTGTCTTATTTGTTTTGAAAATTTGTACTTACTAATTTATAAAATAAATTTGAAATACCTTATCGCAAAACATAAAGGATTAGTCTCAATTTGTAAAACTCCAGTGAATTTTAGGACACCCAGCAATCATCACAAAAACAAGTATAGTTATTTGAATTTTTCAGAATTATACAGAGTTAACTAGATATATGTAATTTTTTTTGAAATGGCATTTGGAATTAAAAATTTTTGTGTTTAGTATTACTGAAAACAATTTCATTATCATCGTTTCTTTTGGTGTTTAGGAAGGCATACTGACAGCTGCTAATCAATATCTCCAAGATAAGGTGATGGGAAAACATATAGTATCATTTTATAACAGTTGTTGAAATTTAACATATATTGATAGTCAACTATGTTGTCATTAACATCATGTTTTTCTTTTCTTGTGCAGATAGAGACTGTGGAGATAACTAACATCGCACCACTGACTACAGATGTTCCATATCCACTAACTGTACATAATGAGGTATTCCAGTACTAGAACTAGTTTATGGCTTACTGTCTAGTAGATGTGCCTCTCTAGTATTGACAATTCTAATGCCTTATGTGTTGCTAAGTAATTAATAATGTATTTTCACACCATCTACTATGCTTGTATCAAATAATGAAGTTACCAACAGTATCTGTTTCATTAAATTATATTTATGCATGGTTTATCCATTCATAGTGAGAATCTCACTTCAACTGGCCTATTTTTATGTGATCAAGTAATCAATTAGCAAAATTGGTTTTGGAAAACCAACCATTACATCTAGTTATCTAAATCAAGACATTCTTTAGAAAGCATATGAAATTAATATCAAAAATAAAACCAAATATGGTTGGTATGAGTGGTTCAGCACTCTCATCCCTTAACCAGATGTCTCAAGTTCGAGCCCTGAGAATGAAGAAATATGTTCGGCCAGTACTTTATCTCTTATGGGTTGACCCGGTGCAAGCGGGGATTAATCTGGGTGTAAATGACTTAAAGGTGCCTTCCTATTTTCCTAGAACATCTCGTGGTTAAACACAAAATAATAATAATAATAAATGGCTATCAATATTAGGTTTTAGAGCCAAAAATCTCATTCTTACCAATGATTATAAGATTAGCGTTTAAACTAAATCCTCACATCTATCATCCTAATTCAACTATAATTTAATTTTCAAATCAGTTAAATTAAACTAGAGTTAGAGAGTGAATTCCCTCTTTTCCTATCTGTACCCAGCTTAGAGTTTCAATTAGGAGTCGAGGGCTATATATATATATATATTGGATATTTTGAATTGAACTGAGTAATAGGAAAAGATTTAGAATCGAATTGTATTATTAATTTTTTTATTAGAATGGTAGAATTGTATTGTTGACTTTAATTTTGTATCAATATAGATATTTTGTAATATTTAAACCAAGAATCTAAATTGTAACGAATTGGACTGAAAGAACACAATTTATGTGTTATTATGTAATTTTTTAATAATTTCTAATTTTAAGTTCATAAATTTTTAAAATTTAAAATACGAACTTGTCTGCTTGAATTTAAGATTATAAAATATTGATAAATTAAATTCTTTCAAAGAAATTTTTCATTAAATTTTTTAAAGATAAAAGTTTAAAACTAAAATAAAGAAACAATAAGAGAGGTTCGAGTGATTTTTTCTTATCAAAGGCTTGTCACTAGTTACTATTTGATGCATCATTGTTTCTTACTTCAAATGTTAAATATTTGGTTTTAATTTTATATTGTATTTCCAGTTGCGACATATCCTTGCTTTTAATTTTATTCTTTATCGCTACTATTTTTGAAATTTTTTAGCTAATTCAAGCCCGACCTACTGTTCTTGCAATGAAGAAAGTATACTAACATTATCAACTGTTGCAATTAGTTTAAGTTAAAACTTTATGTAAGTTTTGAAAAATAATAAATGGCTTTGGACTAGGAAATTGTTATATAAACAATGCAATCTTTTAATGCATAGAGTTATATAGGTAATGACAATATCAATTATTTTCAAGAATTAATGGACATTTCTCAATCACAAATTTGCCAATAAAAAGTACAAAGAAATGGCTAATTGGTTACTTCACTTTTACGAGTAATTAAAAATTTTGAGGTTTTATTTATTTAAGGTAAGACATATATGGATCGATTTACGACATACCCGTTTCCATGATCGTTTTTGTAAGATTTTGACGTTTTTGATATAAGTTTATTTCCTCTCTTCTTCTTGAACTATTAGCGGTTGCTTCAATGATTTAGATAACATTTCATAAGTTTCTAAAGCTTATATATATCATTTCACCAACCATCATGTTGGTTCACTTTTAAAAGAGAGAGGAAAATGATCTTTGACCTATTTGAGATCTCTTTATATAATACCCAATAACCATCATCTTGGATTCATTTTATGGGACTCAAACCATAAATCACATGGGTCATTTAATATTCTAACAATCTCCCACTTGGCCCATGTTACGACTTGATGATCCAACAATAAAACTTTAAGTGCACACAATATATGGAATCGATCAAGTCATCCTTGCTTGAATTAAGCTAATGGGATTATAGCGGTCACAAGTTATATAACATGATTCTTTCTATGTATCACATAATCAATTCAGCTCAACAAACTTTAAATAGATAATTCGATAATTTTTATCTTACAAATAATAATTATTGTACAAACATAATATGGATAACCAGTAAGTGAGCAAAAACACATGACTGTAATTGAATTAAAAAATGTCATAACAATTCGAGCAAGACAATTATATGTTTATATACATATCAGAACGCTATGCTAACAAGGACTTATTTATAGGACCCATCCGTTCAACATGACTAATAAATCTTTTGGACAGTAAGCGTTTAGTTAAAGGATCCACTATTATGAGATCGGTACAAATATGCTCAATTGACACTTTATGCTTTTGCACTTCTTCTTTCGCAGACAAATACTTCAAATCCATGTGTGTTGCACCTTTTGAATATTTGTTATTTTTAGAGAAGAATATAGCTGCGGAATTATCATAATAAATTCTTAACGGTCTAGTAATACTGTCGACAATACCAAGACCTAAGATAAAGTTCCGCATCCACAATCCATAAACCATGGCCTTAAAGTACGTCACAAATTCAACCTCCATAGTGGAAGTAGCAATGACAGACCGCTTTCCACTTTTTCACGAAACTGCTCCTCTAGCTAATAGGAACATATAACCTAATGTAGATTTTCATGACTCTACACAACTGGCATAGTGTGAATCCAAGTAACCTATCACTTCGAGATGGGTTGATTTCCTATATGTGAGCATATAGTCCTTGGTGCCTTGTAAGTATCTAAGG
>JAOSBK010000204.1:5620892-5638157 GCA_027568895.1 Erythroxylum shatona
GTATTTTTAGGCACATCAATAAGATTTGATTCAAAACATACTGAGACATAGTATGTACCTTTCTTTTCGAACCAAGCATTTCTTTTCGGACAATCTTTTTGAAAGTGACTAGGCTTCTTACAAAAGTGGCATCTCTTATCTTTCTTGATTTGACCCTCATTAACTTTGTTGAGAGCTTTGTCCTTATTTTTACCTTTCTGTCGTGGTTTATTCTTATTGCTACTAGCATCTTGATGAAATGTGAGATGAATGGAGTGATCATTTATTTTCTTCAATCTCCCTTCCTCCTGAAGTAACATGGCCTTAATTTCTTGAAGGTTACATTTTTCTTTAATATTGTTATAATTCACTTGGAACTGGCCAAACTCTAGAGCAAGTGAGTTGATTATAAATTGTACAAGAAAGGACTCACTCACATCCATACCCATAAACTTCAACTTTGCAGCTAGGTTTAACATATGAGTTATATGATCATGAATGGACTGTGACCATTCAAACTTCTTGGTTGTTAGCTCACTCATTAAAGTCCCTACTATGAACTTATTAGCTATATCTGATTGGGAGTATTCTATAAGCTTTAACATGAACTCCTTTGCATTATCCGTCTTACGCATTGATGGCTTCACATTTTCTGTGATTGTCATTCGCATCAAATTCAAACTTAGCCTGTTAGACCATTCCCAAGCCTCATAATAAGACTTGTCAGCTTCAGAACTAGTCTCAGTTATGGCTGATTATGGCTGCAGGCCTTACGTCTAAAACTATGGCCAAGTCCAAATCTATTATACCCAGTTGGAACTGGATTTATTCGAATCAATTAGTATAGTTCAGACCATTGAACTTGATAAGCCCATTTCCTAAAGCGAACAAATTATAGATGCTGCACATATAACATATAACCCACGTATTATGCTCTGAGTAAACCTAAATGGATTCAAACTAACTAATACACTTCGATTATGTATTTAAATTCTCCTTTGGGTGAAATTTAAATACGTAGTAGTAACCTATTTTGATGCATATATATATAGTTTACTGTAATGGACAATTAATCATATTCTAATCAACATGAATGTTATCTTTGGATATACAATCATATTAACTAAATATGTTGATAAAATCCTTTTAATGTCATTAATTATAAGCAATGGTCCACCTTTGGGTGATCTCTTAGTGTTATAATTAATAATCTCTATTGTTTAGTTCAACCTTTATGTCATTTTAGCATCATATCATAATGAACAATTGAAACAATCACAATTAGATGATTAATATTTTCAAGCTAGGCCACTTTGGTGACTAATAAGCTTTCCATGCAATAAACATTTAATTAGACAATTATCATACATGACAAAATTTAATTTAATTAAGTTTGGTCACTTTGGTGACTAACAAACTATTCTAAGCTTCTATAACGTCATGTATTACACTCAACATATAATAGGAAAATGTAATTCCAAACATTTCATAATATAAATAGTTAAAATACCAATTAAAACATAATATGATACAAAATTTATATTATGCATAGCAAACATATGCATATTAATTTCTTTATTATTAAATTTTTTAAATATATATAAAGTAACAGGCGCGTGTTGTGCCCCTTGTTTCAAAGATAGAAGGATGAGTTATTCATATTTCAGTTGATGGTCAAAGGCAAATTGAAAGTTAAGCAGTAGGAATTCCAAAGATTCCCTTGGGGAAAAATAAAAATAGAGATGTCTCCTATGTTACCCCTAATATGTGGAAAATCATTAGGTATGAATATGTTAGACCCTTTGCTAGATTATATCCCATATACACATATATAAGTAGAATAGAATGAAAAATGATAGAAATAGAAATCGAAATCGAAGCGGACATACTTTCCTTTCTTTTATAAACAGAGTAGAGTTTCAAAACTCAATAGATAATTAATGAATAGTAAAAATCATTTTTTTGAACTATAGATGTCTTTCATATTAGAATAATTCTCAATCTAAATAGAACTTAAATAGAATATACACTTGTCATATTGTGTCAAATTTGCATTGAGAAAAGAAATATTTATTTTCTTCTAGGAATATGAAGAACATTTTTTGTAAGATTTTGTCTATTAATAACTTATGCTGACGACATGCTTAACACATGCAAGTCAGATGGGAAGTGGTGTTTTCCAGTGATGGACGGGTGACTAACGTGTAAGAACCTGCCCTTGGGAGGGGAACAACAGCTGGAAACAACTGTTAATACTCTATAGGCTGAGGAGCAAAAGGAGGAATCCTCATCTTTTCTTGTGTCGAAGAACGGAAGATATTTTCATATTTTGTTTTTGTTGTACATAATTTTTGATACATTTTCTTATTTTTTGATCTTCTTGTAGTCCGTCCAAATAATTTTTTGATTGTGAAAACCAATGAGAATAATAATCTTGGGTTGTACCAAGTCTGAAACCAAGTGGATTTATTTTTTGTCCTATAATCCTCCACTACTATACATATCATCAAATGCCACAGCTGTGGACTTGTGGTCGTGATGTCTTTCTATGGGATTGCCGGTCTATTTATTAGCTTTTATTTGTGGTGCACAATTTCATGGAATGTAGGGAGTGGTTATGACCAATTCGATAGAAAAAAAAGGAATAGTGATGCATGTTGATGCTGGCATGAAGTGAGGCACGTGCAGTGCATGCGCCTCATCTGCCTCCAGCGTCATGCTGGTTCGTTTATGTTTTGTGTTTTTTTTTTCCTTCTTTCTTTTATGGATTCTTCTTAACAATTCCTTTATAGAATCCTCTCTTGCTTGAACCACCAAAAATGTAATCCACCATTGTCTTCTTCGATAGTCATTACACGAAACAAAACTCATTTATTTTCTCACTCTAAACCATCCAACCTTACCTAGAGCATCTCTGGCCATCATGATAATCACAGAGGATACGAAAACCATCTTGTGTTTGGTTTCGCTTCATACCAAAAACTTTCTGTTGTATATTAACATCCATGCATGACATGTTTGGTTTCTTTCTACTGTATATTACCCTTAATCTAAACCATCTATCTATAACCATTATGTGTCGGTTAACATCAAAATGAAAATCACTCCTCCATTTCATTCATACCAACACCGAAGGTTTGCTTTCATGGCAGTGCAACATAACGCAACTTCATAAATGACCAGAAATAATGCAACACTCTATACAGAAACATACATGGTAGAAAATAAATCATGTAACATTATCATCATAAATAGCACAAACAACAATGATATATGGCAGACAACAATAATGCAACACCTATGGCTCTAATACCAATTGTAAGACATTTATGGATCGATTTATGACATACCTATATCCATGATCTTTTTTGTAAGCTTTTGACATTCTTGATACAAGTTTCTTTCATCTATTCTTCTTGAACTTTTAGCGGTTTCTATAATGGTTTAGATAATCTTTCATAAGTTTCTAAAACTTATATATATCATTTCACCAACCATCATGTTAGTTCACTTTTAAAAGAGAAAGGGAAAGGGTCTTTGACCCATTTGAGATCCCTTTATGTAATACCCAATACTATCATCTTGGATTTATTTTATGGCACTCAAACTATAAATCAAATGGGTCATTTAATATTCTAACATTTAAATCAAGAAAAAGTACAAAAGTTTCATCAATTAATTCATTTACTAACTAATTTCTTTTAATGCATATAATTATATAGGTAATTTGGGGTATTAAGTTTAGGTTGTTAAATTGCCCTTCTAGTTTGCATTTGACCTAAGGATGACGATAGGTTGGGTCAAGCCAGGCTAAATTGAGCCATTCATTGACTCAACTTGATCGGATCCTAAGAGCTTGCTATCTGAACCTAACTTGAAGTCTAGGGGAACAGTAAAAAAAGACGTCATTTTAGGTAAACTTTCCATAAATGACATCATTTTGTATGGATGATTGGGGTCATTAGGTCTTTTGTGTCAGGCATAGGGTTGGCTCCTAAGCCGAAACTCGACTTGAAGTCAAATGGAGCCTACCTCGTTGATTTCAAATTGGCCAAAGTGTCATCATTGTTTGACCTTCATCATAATGATAACTTTAACTTCATTTTAGTCCATAAACTTTTCCGTAGTTACATTTTAGTCCTTTAACTTTGTTATGACTACATTTAGTCCCTTAAGCTTAACATAATTACATTTTAATCCTTTAATTTTACAAAATTATATTTTAATCCCGCAAGTTATATAGAATTACAGTTTCCCTCAATTTTACATATTTACATTTTAGTCCCTTAACTTTTACATAATTGCATTTTAGTCTCTCAATTTTTGAATAATTATAGTTCTTTATATCGGCCGAGTCGGATCCTAACCATGAACTGGTTGAGTTATCCAATCTTTTTATGTTAAGCTTTGAGCTAGCCTAACAGACTTGAGCCCTTCTTGAAGATTGATCAATCCTGACTAGGACAAATTAATATTGCCATTCTTAATTAGGAGCAATCAATAAAATGTATGACATAAACAAGTCTTTTAAGATATTCTAATTCCTTACGTGAAATTTGGCTCTTTAGTTCTCATTATTTGTGCGTTATCTTTTACATGTGTTTTGTAATACAAAATTGATTGTGTAAACCAAGGTTGTATTAATAAGAGTTAACTGCAAAAATATCTCAAACTTCATTCAGATTTGTAATAGAAGTTCAAACTTTAAAAATTGACGTTAAAATGTTCCAACTTTCGATTTATAAAAAAATATTTTGACTTTAAATTCTCAGTTAACTTTGATTAAATAACGAGCCATGTCAGATTTATTTTTTTTTTATCGTGTGGCTAACACATATTCTAATTTTACCACTTATGATTTAATTATTTAGTAAATTAAAAATTTAAAAATTCCTAATAAACCAAATCTTTCTTAAGTTTTTTTTACAAGGAAAAAAACACCTAAAGAATATTAGAGAAAAACTCTCGACCCCGGGTGCTCCTTAACGCAGAGCGCGAGGATAAAGCACTCCAATAAACGAATTAAGCTTTAATACGTTTCACTCACCACCGTCTTCGTACGCCCTGTTGTGGATACGTTTTCTCCGTCATTACTTTTCTGCTGTCGTTACACCTTCGAACTCTGTCATTGTTACACCTCCCTTCTCTGCCTAGTAAAATTTTGGAAGTGTAAACTTTGATGTATATCTAATAATTTATCTTTCACTCTATCATATGAAGTAATCCCGTAAATTCCATGGGATACCATTTTTGCGGTTCTACATTAACCTTTTAAAATGTTTCATTAATAAGCGTTAACAATACTAGCTATTCAACTGTTTTGAGTCTTGTCAGCTTATTATGTATGACTAATAACTGACAATGCATGAAAAACTGCTGGAACAATATAAGGTTGAGAACCCATCTAATATCGTAATCCAAACCCAGATCATTCACCCAAAATCACTATCTTATATTATGATAAGTGTTTAATCTAGGAGTGCCTTGGCATAAATCAAGAAATTTCTTCATTTATATCTAATGCCTTAGAGTTTGGATTATGTGATTTCCATCTTTTATATATCTATACCAAACCACCCCATATCTCAAATTATATCTGCTGGATTGTATAAGAAACCTACAGACACTATAACAGATAAGCTTATTTGCTACGAATTCAAATGTCACTAAAAATTAAAAAATCATGTCGAAAAATATTTTGCGACAAAAAATAAATGTCGCTCTAATGGTCGTTGAATCCGAGTAGTAAGATAATATCCGAGATGTTTTTCTAAAATTGTCATAGAAAGGATTTGTATACACAATATAATTGACAAAACATATAACTAACGAGAACCAAAAACATTGTACACAGGATTCTGCAACCTATATGTTTCATAGATGAAGGTTTTTACCTACTAAACCGTAGTCGTAGGTAATTATTTTTATTGAAGATTTTGGTTTTATAGCACAATAGTTTTAGCTACTAATTTTCTGTTGTAGATAAATGTTTTTAAAGAAGTTCTTGTAAACGTAGGTAATAACATTTTGTGACAATTTTTTTGGTATATCAGAAAGTATATAAATTATTAGAAGTTATGTACAGCTAGAGATTGTCCAAGCTGCAATCTCTTGTTCAAATCAGAATCTTAACTTACAAGAAAGCAAAGGAGCCCTATAAATGTTGCCCTCAATCAAGAAAACCACAATAACAAGCCAAAACCATGACTCCAATCTCACTTGACATATCAGGACCAACTTCCAGTACACAAAGACATGCCCAACCTCATTTAACAAGTACACCATTCAAGCCCCCTACAAATCCTTACCTTATTGTCGGATTCTTATGTGATGAAATAGGTATCTACCATTGGATCTGGACTTCTATCTTTTCAAGCAACCATCTTTACCGAAGGAGGTCACCATGTAGCTTTTGTTACCTTGCTTCCATAACTCATTCTTCAATGCTTAGTAGAGATTGAGGCTATCTCTTCAGCTTATGGTCTTCCTTTTATAGCTGTCAAGGAAGGATTTGACTTCCTTCTCTTTACCCACACCTGGGTCTAGAATCAAACCTGCAAACATTGCATTAACTAATAAAATACACACACATTTTACCTTCTCTCGGTGTTTGAGTTGATGTGTTCCATAACTTGAAAGATCACTCGCGTGTTAAGGCTCCCTACATCCAAGGCTTCGTCTTTGAAGGTTCGAAGGTTTCATTCAGACCACAGATTATACACAACAACGGAAAGGATAACGATGAAGGTATTTATGTCACAATTCCTGGAGGGTGGTGACTGGTTAACCCAAAGTAAAATGGATTGGAGACTGGTGAGTTGAGGATGGCAAATTTGGAAGTCGTTTAGAGTGTTTAACTATACGGTTTTAGAGAAAGGACATTCGAAAAATAAAATTTCAATAGTCTCTGAGTACGAACACACAAAGAGCATCGATTTGGGGTATAGAGGTACATTAATTTATCCCTAGTCTGCAATTTGTTTAGGAAGGTGGACCATAGGATGAAGGAACACCTAGGACCATTCCCTTTATGCCATACTAATGGATACCAAAGAGTTGTCTAAGTCGTCGGTCTCATGAGAGTGTATGCTGAAGCATAGGTGTACTTCTTAGAAGGGCTAGCTAGCCATTCTAAACTATCCTCACTTGAAGAACATAGATTATAATGTAGAGGTTCCAGGTTACTAATAGTCCCCACAATTGTCTCTTGCCAGCACCATTCATTGCTCCGGGTTACTTCCAACGCTTTGGCATTTATGGGAAGTTCTGACCCATTGATCAATTTAGGAGTAGAGTGAGCCATTAAGATACCTCTCGGATGCCAAAGATCCTGCCATGAAAAAGTAGAGTTCCCATGATTTTGTTTTGGTATTTAATACTTTTTAGTGACGATTTTCTTTTTGTGGTAGAATAGTTTTGGCTACTAATTGTTTGTTGTAGGTAAATGTTTTTATAGATGTTCTTGTAAGCGTAGGTAATAACATTTTGTGATGATTTTGTTTGGCAGCTAATACTTTTTAGTGACAATTGTTTACCTTTTAAATTTAAATTTTATTATAATTGTTAAAAACAAATTTAATTTAATTTATTACAATTTAGAAGACAATTTGAAATATAAATTAGTTACATTTTATAATTAATGTTGGTGGAATATTTTTTAAATAATAATACATTGAAATAAAATAAATATTTAAAATGGAATGTATTTTATAAAAAATAATTACAGGTAAATTACAGAATTTTATCAAAATTTATAAACAAACTAAGATTCCTCATCGTCACTGTCATCGTCACTACTATTGACATAGTTTGAGTCAAGTAATTGTTTGACCATCTTTTTAAGCTTGTTTAATTCTTTTATATTATGATTTAACTTCTCTTCTGTACATTGTAACTTAGCCTTCACTGTCTGATACCCAGATCTTGTACCAAGGACATTGTTATAAATGTCATCGATAACAGGCTGATTCTCCTAAGACAATGATGTCTGCAACAACTCCTACATCTTGTCCTAAAATTTAAAGTACAATATTGATTTAGTTTAAAAATTATTACTTAGCATTACATAAAAATAAACTGTAATATTAATTTTTTGTGCATACATAATTACTTTGTGCCTATTTAGACGTTCAACCATCACCTTCATTTTAGTGCTTTAGCTTGTACAGTGTGATCCTATCATACTCTTGTCCTTAAAATTGAGTTTGACTTTATTATATAAATTTTAAACAATTAGAAGATAATAGAATTTATTGTATTAAGAAATAGAATAATAAGTTGAAAATGTTACACTTACAAAATCTTGTCGAACGACAACAAATGAATTGGAGTCGGTATTATGAGGAATCTTCATTTTTGCTCTATTCACCTTGGCCTTCTTACACTTTTCCTAAATTAAGAGAAGTAGTTATGAAATGTATAAACAAAAATAATGGAAAGAAATATAAAGAGAAATAAAACAAACCTGAACCTTTGCAGAAGCCCAATAATCACACATCTTACTCCAATTTTCTGGAGTCACCCTTTTTGGAATATGTCTCCTTGCCTCTTCAACGAAAGGGAAAGACTGGTAATATTTATGTAGTCTATATCGATGATCCTTTGCCCTTTGTTTCAATAGTGAACTTACATAGCTTGAAACCTCAGGCTTGTTGATATCAATGATATTGAGCTTCATCTGTGAAGAACGTATATAAGTTAACTTAAAGTTTTTGTTAAGTAAAATCATATACATATAAACAAATGAGTTGAAATATTACCAAAACTTTGTCCAAAGCATTTTGGAGCAAGTTGTCTTCCTTCAACTGCATGGCATGCTGAAGGCAAGACAATTCATTCCTCACAATGACGCCCAACTCATTGAACAATTTTGCACATTGGATCTTATCTAGAGGGCAACGTTGCGTAGGGTCAACGGTCATAGACAACTTGCTGTTCATTGCAACATTCATCCGTTACAACTCAGCTCCTTTTATGATACCTCCACCTCATTTTTTAATGGAAGTATTGGAACTCGAAAACAAAAAAATCATAATAAGAAAAACACACTAACCATGTAATGAGTAATTTCACCATTAATGTAAATATATTTGGTTAATAATAACAGACCTGAGGATCCCTCAACACTAACAGACGATGTTGGTAAAGGTTATTGCTGACTGTCTTCATTCGATGATGCAATTGTTAGTTGTTGAACAACAGGGTCAGATTGAGTTGGTTATTGTGGGGGAGGAATTTCCTCTGTCGTTGCCACCCTCTTTCCCTTGTTTCTACTCGTACCATTATATTGAACCTGTGTAAAACGAAATATGAACATAACACATAATCTTAAGTCAAACATCAATATTCCATATGAATATAAGGAGATCAATAGTCAAATACTAAACATTTGGCATAATATTCTGCATAAACATAAGTGAAACATTAAAATATGCATTATAATTGTCATTGTAAATTAACATAAGTAAAACATCAATAACATAAGGCAATTATGAACATAACATTTCAAACAATACAAACAATTTATTTACATTCAATCATCATGATCTAGATTTTGAAAATCATCATCATTAAGGACATTATCATTGGATTCTTCATCACTAATATATTTAAGCAAAGTATCATCATTGTCATTTAAACCATCTTAAGTATAGTCTTCTTCTGTTTGTAAGATAAGATGGGCTTGGACTTCATCTAGTTGAACTATGTTGGGAATGTCATCTCTCCTATGGAATGATGATATATCTGCATCTTCTACTAGAATGCCTTCGTCATTGACCTCTAATCCAATTTCTTGATAGACTTTATCTATATCCTCATCCTATTGACCAATAGCCCTTTCACAAAAATCAAAGACATTCCTTTGTTTAAACTTTTGAACAACCATGGAAACTTTTTATCAATTTCTTTCCATGCCATTGAGTTTGCTAGATGACACATAATGTTATCATTAATGCGTTTCTCCTTATGCCACCTCATTTATACAGTTGTTTTTGTTGGCATAAAAAGTATTTGTAATCATGGTTTAATAGGAAAGTATCAAAGGATTTTATTTGATTTCTTTTTCAGAATCCCATCATCCACCTGCTACCTTGATGTACCATAAATAAGACACTCTTGAAGATCTTTACTTTCCTCCCAAAAAAGAACATAGTCGTACTTACAAGCATGAATTGAAATATATCCCAATCTATGGTCCTTTAACAGTTTCCTTATATCATAATAAGATTTCGGCAACTTGTGTCCAATAAGTAATATATCATTTAGTAAGTCAATTAACATGTCAAAGGACTTGTTACTCCATCTATTATAAACCTCAAATGCAACAACTTCACAACAAATGATAGTTGTGAGAAATTAGAGCACCTCGGATATAATTGTTCTCAAGCAACTTTCAATAACTTCCCAAAATTATCTTCTGTAATACTACCAATTATATTAGGCATTCCTATTTTATTCATAGTCTCCATATAATTTTGATAGTCTTCTAACATCTCATCAATCCCATCATCATCATCATCATTCACATCACAATCATCAACATCATTATTGTAATTGTCATTATAACTTGTACTGCCACTTCTACTACAACTTGCTTCCTTACGTTCATCACGATAAAGCTAGGAGTATAGAATTTATGTATGCCTCAGATTAGCAAGTGATTATATGCCACACCTTGACTTTGGAAGTCAACATTTAAGCAATTGATGCATGACCAATGAATACTACATTCATCACCCATTTGATCTTTTACAAATTACATAAAACTCTTAACTCCTTCTACATATTTAGTTAACCATTTTTAATGGGACATCCAACTCTTATCCATCTATCCATACAATAAAATAAGATAACTAAGTTATTACATGTATTTTCGTTCAATATTACGTTTAAAAAAACCATTGTAATTAAGCTCAGTTTCGTTGTTTCTTGTTTCTAGCCTATATACGATCCTATGCTTGTACTATGCTGAGTTGTTTCTTATTTGCTTTGTCTATTTAACTTCTTCTATTACATAATGACATTTTTGCATTATTGCTTGGTGAAATTACCTTTACCGATTTGCTGGACAAACATTAACTATCTTCATTCTAATTTGTCAATATGTAAACTATCCACTCAATTCGTGTTGTCAGTTCATACGAATCAATTACGTAAACTATATACAAAAAAAATGAAATGATCGTCGATATATAAAACAATTAATTAATAAGCTAATTAGTAAGATGATTACTATTAATCGCATTAACAATAATGGTTACTACTAATTCGCATTAACAACAGTTGCAACTATTTGTCCAAATGATGTTATAACTAGGTTGGACGAGTTACCTGGATTGATGGACAACCACAAACCACTAAGAAGAGTTACCTGGATTGACAGACAACCACAAACCACTAAGGAGGAACTTCAACGATTATTCCTTAGATTGCCTATAAATATGAGAGAATTAAATATGAAGGAATAACACAATTGATAAAAATAAAAAAAATTAATTTAATACAAGATGGAGTTACATTAAGCATAAAGGAATTTAATACAAGAGAAGCACTTTATTAATGAGGCATAAGACAAGCACTTCATTTAATACAAGGAAAGCACTATAATTAAATCTCTGAATCCTTCCATTTATTTTCAGCATAAGATATGATTTTTTAAGTTCCAAAAGGATAAAGTATACTAGCTATTTAGAACAAGCCACATACTAGTTGAAGAATGATGTAATGGTTAAAATCTTTTGAAGAGATATATCTTTTAGGTTAATTAAAAGAGAGAAACCTAAAAATAAGCATGCATTTGGTAAATTCATTTATTAAATGCCTCTTTACACATTTAGTTCAAATCTTGAAAACTTCCTTGAATATATAAATGTTTCAAATAAGAAATTTCACTTAGTAAAGTAAAAAGTAAAAATAAAACATTATAATGGTAAACAAATTGCCATATGTTGGAAAAAGCATTGATAATTAAAGGTTATGTCATTTTGGTTAACCTAATCCTACAGGCAATTTGACCCGACCTTGTTATACTGATAGATACTTGGACATCGAAATGAGTCGACTACCAATTGCTTTAGTAGTTAAGAAACCTATATATTGCTTAACTACTATAATCACCTTTTACAAAGTTCCAATTCATCCAAGATAATAAGAAGATGAAATTGGCACATGTTAAGATATTAAATTTAATAACAAAGATAGTCAAAGCGTAAAACATCTTAGGTTTTTTAGCCAGATAATTTTCTAATATATAGAGCAAAAATACATTCCAAAATATTAGTGCTTTTTAATTTCAATTTAAGTGTACCTATGTTAAATTTATTAGCTTTCAATTTAACAAATGATTTTAGATTCCCTTAAAAGTGAATAACCTTGCAGCAGCTCGATAATCGATTTTTAAAATCCCTCAAAATCCTAATATAAACCACTTATTACAATCACGTATAACATAACTATATCATGAATTATGCTAGAATACAAGAGTGAATAACTTATAATAGGGGTTATATAAGACTTCACAAATGTAGTCTAACAATCTTCCTCACACTAACCCAATGCCTAATCTTATTCGGTCAATTAACCACACATATATGCAAGCAATAACAGGACTTTTGTCGAACACCTTATGGGTAACTAAAATTAATCTCAAGAACATCATAAAAACTTCGGCTTTCCCTTTCTTTAACAACAATAACACAATAGACGTTTGCCTCAACCATTATCATCACCAATAAATCGACAACAAACGCATAAATTCCAAACAAACCATCTCCCTTTTTTCAACTTCAATGACATAACATCATAGTAAGGTCAACACTACTTACCAAATGAAGAGAGCAACCGTAGGTCAAAGAATCGTTCACAATGTTGAAGATAGAGGAGAAGATAAGGCATAAAGGTAATGTCAGTTTTGAAAAAATGAAGAAAGGGGTTGTGTCATGAAAGGGGGAAGAAAGGAGGTCGAGTGCCTGTGTTTAAACAGACGCTAAGACAACGTCGTATGTCATCCCACAAATAACGTCATCCTAGCGTCTGTTTAATTTTTCTCATCTGGTATGTTTGGCAATGAATCTATATTTTGTCGCCAAACATAAAACATTTTCTACAAAAATCTAATAGCGTCGTAAATTTTACAACATTTTATAACCTAGGGACGACATCGTCCCTCTTATTTTTTAAATGTGTTAATCTTTTTTGCGACAAACAAAACTATCATCGCCAATGGTAGCGAATTCGCTACTAATTATACCCAAGGTCGCTAAAACCCAAGCAGTTTCTTTACATTCTTAATTTTCTTAATTGATTAACATATGTGAGGTATTCCTATTACGTACGACAAAATGAAAATGTGTCTTTTACACTTATATATGCAATTGTTCTTACTTTGCTTAATTTTTGGAAATTACTAATCTTTAATTTTAACTTGGTAGCTAAACAAAATAAAATTGGGAAATTTTTAAAATTTTGTTTCTTCTTTTTCTTATTAGCTAAATTAATAAGGAATGCAAACCACATTTTATTTTTCCAAATTTATCACTAACATGACAGCATATGCCCTTTAGCCTTTAATCTACCATTAACCTTATTATTTGTATAAAAAGATACACTTAATTTAAATACCCCATGGTTTTTGCGACGAAGTCGGTTTAGTTGCAGAAGAACACTTCCCTCATTAAAGCTTCATAAGTATTTAATGAAAGGTTTTTAAGAGTATTTTACTTTTTTTTTACTTTCCATTAATAGTAATATAACCCAATATAGATAATAATATACTTTTGTATGTTAAGAACATAGTCATGTTTATTCTACTTTGAATTCTAAATTTTGCATGTGATACAAACTACACAATAGATTTCTGAAATTTATGTAAGGGTAACTTTCATATCATTAGGCACATTGAAGATGTATAAGTGCTAAACTGGACTACTTTCACTTATCATCGAAATTGGAGTTGAACATATCATCACTTTATTTTAAATCGACATTTGCAAATATACCTTTTAATATTATTAATCAAGGAATGTCGACTTGACGATTTGTTTCTGATGGTACTAATTCATTCCGTTGGGAGAAATGTGACAAAATTGTCCCTGCTGAATAAATAAACAATGCAGAAAAATTCTTCACTTCATACACTAATGATCATTTGCCTTCCATGGCCGATCTTTTGCTTCAAGGTGTTTAGTATTATCTGAACAACTTCACTTTCCTTATTATGTACATCTCGTTTTCCTTTTATGAAGCTATTATATATATTCACATTTGATGGTATATAGTACATGTTGTTTTAAGCTTCCTTGAATCTCGAAGATGATATGTACGCCCGTAGAGGCGAGAGCGACTTCACAATGGTCTTTAAGGGATTAGGGAAATTGGTTGTTTTGGAAAATTTGTCAATTCCATAGACTTCATCTGGTCAATCATATATGCATGTCACTCCAATTTCGGTTCATTCAAGGGTTTACTAATATGACAATATCTAAGTTCTATATTGATTGTGTTTTAGTACATTATTTTGTACTGACAGTTCATCTAAGGAACTTGTCTTCCATACTAAATTTGGTGACTTATTCACTGTACCCTGTACAAGTTTAGCTATAATGCAAATGTTGTTGTAAGAGGGTATAAAAAACCCTACACCTGAGGGAAGAATTATCATTGTTTCGATTGGTGACTTCAAACGTGCAAGGATCCTTCTCGAAAATCCAAACATCGGGGATTCATTTACTATTACCGACTCTCATGTCAATTGGAATCTAAAAAAATAATTATATCATTGTCATTTATTGATGCAATCAACTGGACTTAGCTTTAAAGTTGATTTATTGTTGTATCTGTAAGAATTTGTCAAACAATCTCTCTACTAGTTATGGATCAAGTTTTATACTATTGGGTGTGAAATGTTAATGTTCTTGGTCTATGCCTGTAAGAATTGTTAACCTTCTAATTCAAAGTTTGTACTACTTCATATATCATATTATTATATTGATACAATTATTAAAATTTTCATAACTAATTTTTGCACTGTTAGTAAATATTAATGATTAATTAATATTACTGTTTAACACTTAAAATTATGTTATGTGTGTTTTTTCAACAATACATTGTAAACATTCAAAACAAATCTCTAATAAAACATATCATAACTATGATAGATTATAAAAATGTTAGTTTAACAAATTTGGAAAATGTTAACCTTTTGGTAACAATTTTGACAAATGGTCACCAAATATGTTACTATGGAACCTTTTGTGATGATTTCCAGAAATCATCACTAAATGTCAACCATTTGGTGACAATTTTCAAAATTCATCACCAAATGTTGATCCTTTGGCTACGCTTTCGAATATTGTCACCAAATGATTACTTTTAGCAAAAATTTGGTAAATGTAGCAACAACCACATAGTTAAATGTCTACGAACCTTTAGTGATGATCTCCAAAAATCATCACCAAACTTCTTTTTAGTGATGATTTTACATAATCATCACCAATTATGAACCCTTTGGTGACGATTTTTGAAAAGCTTCACCAATTATTTACCAAATTATGGTAACGATTTCTGAAAAGCATCACCAAAAGTGAATTTAGCGACGAATTACTAAAATTGTCACTCAATGTATACCATTTTGTGATGATTTTCAGAAATCGTCACTAAATATTCACCATTTGGGGACGATTTTTGTCATTTGTCACCAAATGTTGATCCTTTCGTGACACTTTTATTATTAGTCGCTAAAGGCTTATTTTTAATGACGATTTTTAGAATCATCGCAATATAGTCACTTTTAATGATGATTTTTAAAACATCGCAAAAAAAAGTAGTTAAATGTCTACTTTGTTGTAGTGAGATATCTTTCTTTGCTATATGTACATGCTGATTCATATCCACTCGTTATTCCATATACATTTTGTTTTTGATATATCTTTTTAAGTTTGGGATTAAGGACTAAGAGATAAGAACAGTCTATTAACATATTAAATAATTATAATAAACAAGAAAAGTTCATAATTTTGTACAATACATACAATTTACTTATGGATGAGAATGTATAAATGAGAAAGTTCAATTAAAAATGTGCAATTGATGAAAAGATGTTTTTTTGCCTTGAATAATTCTTGAGAGCTTTACAATCTCATTGTCTTTAATATGTTTTTTGGAAACTACTACTAAAATTATTTGTAATGTATATATTGGTAAATTTTGAATTTCATTATGGTTGGTTATTGGAAAAAAATGACAACAACAAATATATTAAAGGCAAGATTAAAAGAAAAAAAAGGATATGGGTGTTGATGAACTTAGTAAGCTAGTACTAAAAGGAGTATTAGAAGATAAAGGACATAGAGTTGTTTCTGTATTTCATAAATTTCGAAAAGGGTTAATTAGATGCTTGAAAGAGTTGAGCTTACATTATAATAAAGATATGATGTCAATACTTCATCACATGAAAGAATTGAACAACCACCATGTTGAAATATATTACAAGCATGGTTATGATAATACTATGACAGCCAGTGAAGAATATTATTTTAATATCAATAATGAAGAGTGATTTCCAAGTTTAAATGGAACAAAATGATAAAGATTTTGTTTTTATAAAGATGAGTGAATCTGAAAATGATATGGGCAATGATAAATTTATGTAACAAATGATAAAGAACATATTACTATAAGAGCAAATGAGAAGAAATATGGGAAATGTTAATAATAAAAAGAAAAATTATTTAAAAAATTCACAAAGAAAAGCAAGGAGTTCACATGATTGATCTAGTGAACATAGGGATAATGATGATGAAGTTTAATCACCAATTTGTAGTGATAATGGTGGGTGCGAGGCATTCATTGCAAGGAAGAAGTATATTGTGTTTAGTCCAAGAGTGGATATGAAAGATTTTTATTTTAAAATTGGCATGAAGTTTAAGGATGAGATTTAGTTTAGGAAAGGAAAAAGAAATTATAAAGTTACAAATGGATATGATGTTTCCATGGCGAGATCTTGGTATGAGAATAAAGGTTATTTATGGGTCACAATGTACCTTTAGGGTTTATGCTAGTTGGATTAAAAATGAAAAAAAACTTTATAGTGAAGATATTAGAAAATAAATGTAGTCATAAGAAAGCGTAGAGAAACAAGCAAGCTAGTAAGAAATAGAGAGCAAATGAATTCTTACACAAGTTTATGAGGAACAAGTGGCCAATTAATGAGGTGATAGATGATCTTCAAAGGAGGTATTCAGTATAGGTTCCTAAATTATTATAGCGCTAAATGGAAAGTTATTGCAA
>JAOSBK010000204.1:5650703-5672385 GCA_027568895.1 Erythroxylum shatona
GTAGTGATTATTCGTAGCTCACCCTTATCGTAGGATATGTATCGGAATGACCTACGGGCGTCCCGGTGTATACCCTGCAGTAAGGGGGTGCTTCACTATGCATGGGTGGATTATTGAATTAAGTTCTTTATGCTAAGTTTTTTTTCAAAATTACTCATAAACTTTTTTGAATTTGTTGTTTGACCTAATCAAATTGTTTTCATGATATTTTTCAAGAAACTATTAAATCATAATTAGTATTTTTCAAGTGGGAGAATGTTAAATTTTTTTTTGTGTGGGGTACAATTAATTAGTCTTTTATTTTGCAATTAAGTCAAATGGAGAGTAACATGCATTTAGCCATATATGTGGTCCTTTTATGGCCTTGGTATCCTCAGTAGATTTATCAGGTATGTTACGATCATTGTGTAGGGCTATTAGGCTAGGATGGGTTGGCCCAAAAAATTTAGTAAAGGTCAAGGTCGAATAGGCTTAAGACTCGCGACCCGAGTCTGGGCACGATTAAGCTTAGACTAAGTATGATTTTTAATTATATTTTATTTTAAAAATATTGTTTTTTTTTCAAAACGATATTATTTTCACTTAACACATTTGGATTTTGGATTAGGTTAAGCTACAGAGCCTAAGAAGATGAAATGTCCATGGAATCTATAGCTCTCTATTTTTTTTCTTTTTGCTAATAAATGTACAATCTTATTTAGCCTCTTTTGACCTGTGTACATAAAAGGCTGGTGTAACACCCTATGTTAGGGGTTAAAATATTGAGGAATTACAATGCATTATATGCTTTGCATAACTGAGTATTCACTGATATGTGCTTATGAATTTTTTGACTCATAGAAAATGATTGTACATGCATTCATGACATTTTTTGGTAAAATGGATTTATAAAATTATGAATTATGGATTATTGGTGGTAAAAATTTGTTTATAGATTATTAGTAATATTTCAGAATTTTTGAAAAATTTTAGGAATTTTCTGAAAATTTTGGGATATTAGGAAAAATAGACAAATGGCATTGTGACATGTGGCAGTCTTAGATGCTGACTGTCATAGCTGGAATTTGTTTGAAGAATCAAGTAAGTGATTTTTCTAACTTTCTGAGTTCTGTGAATGATCCTGATGATGTGTGAGTATTGGAAATAAACACGTACATGAGTCATGTAAGTTGAGTACTTTCGGTGATAGTGATGAGAATGATGAGTTAATATATTGTATAGCAATTATGCAGAAAATGTTGTAAACAAATGTTGAAGATGATGAATAGTTGTGAAATTGTTTTGGTATTTATAACTAATCTTGATTTTGAGTTATTCTGGAGTAAGGTGAGCTAGAATGGAGTGGATATATAGTGAAAATAAGTTAGAAATAATTGAAATGAAGAGTAAGAATTGATCAAGATGGAAGAAAGAAAGTAATTAAAAGTTGGTAATTGTTGTGAATGAGAATCAAAATTTTTATGTTTTTATTGAAACTGGAAATTTGGATTTTTTGTGTGTTGTGGATCTAAAATGGAAGTGAGGAAGATGGTTAATGCACCAAATGTTTTGAGTATAATGTGTAAAAGAGAGAAAAAGTAAGAAAAAGAATCAACGAAGAAGAAGAAAATCAGGTGCGGTGAAGAAGAAGGAAGCACGACTATGATGTCATTGATAAACACGACTGCAATTTCGTTGATTCACCTGGCGTATCGCAGTCATACATGTGCACGATCGCGACTTCCCTGTTTATCCAAAAGAGGTTATTTTCTAAACATACTTTGATCTTTTCGTTATAACTTTTTGACCCCACATCCAAATGACTTGATTCTTGAACCAATGGACTTATAAGACATTGAGTTTCATCGCCACCAAAAATTATAATCATCGGAAGTGGATTGATTGATGAATTTAAGATGGAAATGAGACTATGCTGAAGTTTGATAACTAGGATGATTTTACTGAACATACATTAGTATTTTGTTTATATCTTGATCTGTAGATTTCCAAATGGAGTGATTCTTGATTTGAACTAAACTAGAGTCATAAGACTATATATTTTTTGAAGAGATTGAATTCTAAATCTGCCTCTAAGAATTTCAAAATCTAATTTGAATTAGAGATAAGAATTATGTTGAAGCTTAAGAACAGTCTGAAATCTTTTGAGTATAACTTTCAGTATACTAAACCAAGTGGATGATCTTGGTTTCATTAGAAACTTAAGACATGGGAGAAAAATTTATAGAAGGAAGTGTTACTTATGGATCTAAATGATGATGCAAAGTAGACCTGAAAGTCTGTTTTGAAGAAAAAGCTAGAATAGTGAATGAGTGTAAGAATTCTGGAACTTTTGGAATATAATTGATGTGTACTTCAGTTTACTACAGAGATATACCCGAGAATATGTCATTGAATATGCATGTTACATGATGCATTTATGTAAATGCTTATTCGGTTACATGAAATTTTGGTAATTTGAAATTGTGTTTGTTTGTATATAAAAGAGAAAATAGAGCGACGATCTTCAAATATTGTCGGAAGTTCAAGGCATTAAGCAAAAAAGAACAACAATCAGTAATCTCTAGGATGCTCACACTTTACTTTATTCTATTTTATACTGAAGTAAATTGTATTTTATGCTGATTGTGTTCTGAACTTGAGACAATGAATGTTTGAATTGTTTGATGCATGTGAACATGATTAACTAATTATTCTTGTACATGAAATGAACTTATTTGTTTTTGAAACTGTCAAGTCCTAGTCATAGGTAAATAGGCATGCCTAGAAGGATCTATAGTTGCTTCTGGACACTGCGGTGTCTAGACTTCGGTCTCTTCTGGACACTTCAGTGTCGAGACTTTGTTCTCTTCTGGACACTTCAGTGTCTAGACTTCAGTCTTTTCTGGACACTTCGGTATTGAGACTTCAGTCTCTTCTATTTAGTGATGCCACTAATGGTATCTTTTGTATAAGTCCTGTTACCCACTTCTATCTATAGATTAATAGTCTAACTTGTTTTGTATTTGATCTTTGATAAGTTTTGATAAGAAACAAACCATAATTTAATCTGATGGGATAACACCCTATTCTGAAAATTAGTTCTATATTTTATATGTTCTGATCTGCTATTGAAGTGATTGACTTTAGCATGCGAAGTGGTTTTTATTAATAAATCATACTCTGTTCCTGAAATTGATTATGATTGAGATGCTTATATTATCACATGATCCTGTATCAGTTGTGGTTAAACATAGATTAGTTATTACTCACTAAGCTAAATGTTTAGCATGGTGAATTTGCCCCTTGTAAGTTCTAAGTGAAGATTATAAAGAATAGGACAGTCAACCGCAATAGCCAATGAAGTCTGAGTCTTGTTGTCAAAATTTATTTTTGAGTTTTGAATTTTGACTTGTATTTGAATTTGTATGAAGGTTTGTAATAACCATAATACAAGCTAGTTTATGAACTTATGATATGTAATATATGTTTGTTTAAGTTGCTGGAAATGCATGTAATGAATGTGTGGTATATTTTGAAATGCTTCTGCATCGCAATATTTGTTTCTGTTTGTAACTCTAGTGTGGCGCTCCCTTATCCTCCCAGGGGGTATTGGGCGTCATAGCTGGCATGATGCATTGAACTCTCTATTTGTATAGTTAGTTTCTTCTATAGTAAAACCTTTTTCATTTTTAAAACAAAACCACTTTTACTATTCCTTCTTGATAAGTAGTCATATGATCAATTTTTTAGAAGTACCCTTAAGTTTATTGTGATATATTAACGATATTATACCATCTTATCTAATTAAAAAGAAAGGTTAACATATTAAAAAATGTCTAATCTTTTAAGAATTTTCCAGTTTAATGTCTAGATTTTTAAAATTTTTAATTGAGTGATTAATCTTTTAAAGGTTTAGCAATTCGGTTCAAAAGGTTTTTTTTTAATGATGTAGCTAATGGATGGACATCATTAAAAAAAACCTTTTGAACTGAATTGTTAAATTTTTAAAATTTTGGTCCCTCAATTAAAAATTTTAAAAGATTGGGTAGTGAATTGGAAAATTTTTGAAAATGTTAAAGAACTTTAGGATTGGTTATCCTTAAAAAAATTGAATTTAATTCAAAGACATAGGTCTCATCCAATCCATCATATAAGGTTATCTATACGACTTTCCATGTTTCCTTAGTTATAGAAAGATGAACAAAATGCATCCTTATAAATAAGACTTATGAAGATAAAAAGTTACGCATTTTTGTTTCTATTTTAGTTTTTGATTTTCTGTTTTTATTTTTAAGTTTAGGATAAAAATTTTTGTTTACTTGGATTTTTCATTTTGATTTCTTACTGATTTCAAAAATTATGAAAACCATAAACATTAATTTCTATTTTTTAATTTTAGTCATAATATGGTTCTATCAACTAAATATATATTATTTACTTATTTAATATATGACTAATAAGAGTTATGGTCAATATTATTTTATTTAATTTTTATAATGACTTTAAATTTTATATTTTTAAAAATAAATTAATTATTTAATAAAAATATTTTAAGTTTAAATGTTTTAAAATAAATATTTCAAATTAAACAAAATTTAATAATTAAATATATTAAATTATTAATAATTTTTACTTATTAAGTTATTTATTTGAATAAAACATAGTAGGTCTTTGATTTATAATAAATATTATATAAAATATTTTAAAATAAATTATTTACTTAATTAATTCATAAAATTAATTTATCTTTACATTTTATCTAATATTTATTATTATTAATAATAAAAATAAGACTACAATGATATTGATATTAACAATTAAATAAAAAAATTATTTTTTTGAAAAAAGAAAATTGATTAAATGAATAAATAAAAGTTACAAATACAAGAGAGTTCCAGGATAAGAGAATTGAAACTACAAAAACAAGAGAGCCTATCCCGTCATATTAGTAGTAAACTTTGTAAGGAAGAAGATGCATTATGAAAAGTTGCTTTCCAAGTAGGTCCTTAGATGCGTAGAGAGGAGCGTATTGTTGGGCTGCATCGTTGTTGTAGCTTCTTCGCCGGAATGATCTCCCGAACCTCTGTTAAAATTGAGGAAATTAGACACTTCTTCGTGGATGATTGATGTTTGAATCTTCAGAGATTTTGCTCTCTCCATAAACTGTATATACAAATGCCCAGAACAATGATGTGGATAGGTGATTGCGTAGTAAGTCCATTTGTAATCTCCAAGATGGTTGTTCCTGGATTCACCCAATAACAAGCAGTAGTGACACAATTTCAAATTGCTTTATTGAAAGGACAATAAAAAAAAGAGATGGATGCAAGATTCACTTTGCATGGAGCACATCGAACATCTATTCCATATCTTAGTGGCCCAAGGGACTGCAGGTCGATGTTTGCGTAAGTTATCATAAAGAACACTATTAGTGAGCTTCTCAATAGGAATACCTTTCTAGAAAAAGATGTTTGGTTCATGTGGGGATGGAGGATAGCTAGGCTGAAATTGCATTAGACTTTTAGGAAAATTCTAGCCATTTCCTTCAATGAATGAGTTCATCCAAGTTCTTGAAGGAAAAGCTGAAGACGCTCTTGGAAAAGGCATCAGTTGAATTAAAGGTCCCCTGTTGGACCAATTGTCAAACCATAGGGAAACTAGGCGACCATCCTTAATCTTACAAGAGCTTTCATAATGGACAGCATCTCTCAATTTCAATAGTTGAATAAGAAAACAAGAGTGTGTACTTTCCGGTTTGATCGCCTATATGCTATTCCCCTTAAGGAAATATTCATGAAGCCATTTTATCCATAAACTCTTCTTGTCCTCTAAGATCCACCATAGTCTTTTGAGAATGAGGGAGTGATTAGTAGCTTTAATGAAGAGAATGTTCAGTCCTCCTTCTTGTTTCGTAAAACAAATATTGGCCCATTTCACCTTTGCGGCACCCAGAGAGCCATTTGGATGACTCCACAGGAAAGATCTGAGAATTCTTTCTATTTCTTTGATAATACTTTGTGATAAGAATATATGAGATGTCAGGAATTTAGGACGGATTTAATGAGTTGAAGTGTACCCGCATAAGAAAGAGTTTTGTTCACCCAAGATTTTACTCCCCTTTGCATCCTATCCAATAGAGGTTGGCATTTTAAAAAGGTTAGCCTCTTTGTCGACACTGGAAGGCCAAGGTAAAGCAGAGGGGGAGTTTGCAATCTCATTCCAGTTGCTTCTCTAATAATGATTTCCGTGTGAGCTGCACTTTTAGACAAGAGGAAAAGGTTTTTGTGCGGATTAAGATGAAGACCAGAAGTATGCTTAAATACATTGAGGGCATGCATAAAGGAGCGAATTGATTCCATATCAGCCCTGCAAAAAAGAAGAAGGTCATCAGCAAAACAGAGGTTAGTAAGATCAAGCTTCTTACACTTGGTATGGTGTTTAAAGTTGGGGTTGGAGGAAATCTTCTTCTTTACGATCGCATTTAGAACTTCCATGGCAAGAATGAAAAAGTAAGGGGAGATGGGATCGCCCTACCTGAGACCCCTTGTTGCTTTGAAGTATGGGAAGGGGGAACCATTAACAAGAACCGAGAAGGAGGTTGAAGTTATACATTCAAGGATCCACTTGGTGAACTGAGCTAGAAACCTAAAAGCATTCAACATATACCGTAAGAATTGCCAACTGATACTATCAAAAGCTTTATGGAAGTCAATCTTCATGGTGCAATTCAGAGGGCTACTAGAAGTAGAATAACCCTTTAAAAGTTTCTAAATAATAAGTATGTTGTCTCCAATGTGCCTATTCGCCAAGAAAGCATTTTGGTTGTCATTAATCAAAGATGCAAGAACTCTCTTCAATCGATCAACCAGAATTTTTGATATCACTTTATAAAGGAAGTTTGCACAAGAAATGGGATAGTAATCCTCAAAGCTTTGTGGATTTGATCCTTTAGGAATCAGACACAAGAAGGTTTTGTTTTTCTCCTTGAGGAGAACCCCGTTTATGAAGAATTCATGAATTGCCTCCTTGACAAAGCCACCTATTATATTCTAAGAATGTTGGTAAAAGTAACCGTTAAGTCCATCAGGGCCAAAGGCTTTCTTCCCATTCATTTCAAAAACACACTTCTCAATCTCGTTGTCCTCCACTAGTCTGATTAATAGAGTAAAATCTGTCAGAGAAATTTGGTGTAGGTTGAGATGGTGGAGGTCTCCACTTGAAATATCTAATGGTGCTTCAAAACCGAGGGAAGAGCTAAAGAATCTGAATTCTTATTCATGTATTTCCTTCGGATCCGTGATGACTGAGCCATTATGGGAAGTGATGGATAAGATATAGTTTCTATTCTTTCGGGCTAGAATCAATTGGAAGAAGAATTGTGTGCAACTATCCCCATCCTGTACCCAGTTCACCCTAGCTCTCTGCTGCAAAAGTAAGGAGTGATTATTGAGTGTTTGGAGGTAATTTGAGAGAGCATGCTTCTCCTGATCAATTAAAGGTTGAATATCAGGATTCAAGGACAATAAGGACTGCACTCTTGTCAACTCCAATCTAGTTTTGTTGATAGCTTCAGCAGTTGGTCCTTTGGAAGAGTTAAGATTTTCAGATGATGCTTAATAACTTTAACCTTTGTGTATAGCAGAATTGTTTTGTTCCCCTAATAGAGTGCATAACTCCTTCTCTGCAAGCAATAGGAAATCCCAGATCATGAAGTAGATTGTTGTTGAATAGGTAGGGGGTGGTGTTTAGCGGCAGGGGTAGACAGATTTGACACAAGTATTGGTGTATGATCCGAAAACAAAGGGTCCATAAAAGTTGCTAGGCTGTTGGGAAAGTGTTGAAGCCAAAGATCGTTAACAAGAGCTCGGTCTAGTTTTTTTTCCTGATGCGCCATCTGGCCCTTTTTTTGTTTGACTGCGTGAAGGAGTGCCTAATGAATTTGAGGTCACTTAACCTTATATGTTCTACACAGTCCCACAAATCTGTTGAGGAAGTCTGTAGGTTGATATTGCCCTGTGCTTCTGTTGCATAAAGAGTGGAGTTGAAATCCCCACTAACAAGCTATGGTTTATTGATGGTGGCACTAATCTGTCGGATGGTGTTCCAAAGATCACGACGTTGGAATTCAAAATTGCTTGCGTAAATAAATGAAATGTTCAGGTTTACATTCCCCTGCAGAATTTGTACATGAAGGTGCATAAGTTGGCAGTTGCTTCGAGGAGTTCTACTTTAACCTCCTCTGAGTTGTAACAAACGATTATTCTTCCATAAGCATGATGAGTATGATTAGAACAGACTCTCCATTGAGATCCCAAAATATTCAACTTATTAAGATTCACCAACCTGATTTTTATTTCCAATAACCCAAGAAAGATAGGTTTCTCATAACATACAAAATCCTTCAGAGCTAACAATTTTAAAGGACAGTTTATTCCTCTGACATTCCATGCCAAGATAGTCATATGAAATTAGAGGTGGTTTTGAGGCCTTTACCTTTACCTCATTGGGATTTTCTTTTAGAGAGTGAGTGAGAATTACCACTGTCTTCATCCTTAGAAAAGTCTTGAGCCGAGATTGGAATACCCTCTGCCATAGCCATATTGTCTTGAGAAGAAATATTATTGTATGATGCCTCTTTGTGTTCAGAGTCAACAATAACAGGTAAAGGAACAGCACAAGGGTAGCTTTCGCAACATTTGAATCATGCAAGTGGCCATTACCTAGTTCCACAGTGGAGGTATTTTTATCCATAGGCTGTATTGTAACTATTTGGGGCATAACCGAATCAACTCTTTCCTCATTGCAATCCATAGATTCAAAAACATTCAAACAACTAGTACTTTGGTTTCCAGCTAAAGGACCTTCATCACCTTAATTCATCATCTCTTGGTAGTTACCTATCTTAAAAGTTTTACTTGTGGGTCTCCAGATAGCAGGTTGAGTTTTGGCAGGGGGCCTCCAATGGTATGAAATAGCAATGCTATCTTCCCATAAGTGATTCCCCTCTCCTAGCCTCATGATTGGTGTTTCATCAGGGAGTTCCTTAGAAGCTTCAATACTCACGCATATACGGGCATAGCCTATTCTCTTCTTGGTAGCGGTGTTTTTGTTCATGCACAAAGGTTTTCCGATATAGCTAGCCAATTAACTGAGTCCTGGAATAGTCCAATACTTTAGCTGGATGTTATGAAAGTTAATCTAGATAGGGAGATTTTGGATTTTTATGGTTTCAAATTTCAGTCCAGGTTGCCATATTTGTAGAAAGATTGGCTGACTCCCGAAGTGCCATGGTCTTTCTTCCAGTATTCGGTTAGCAGTAGATGTGGCAGTGAAGGTGAAGAGGATGAGTTTGTCTTCTGTGAGTAAGACATCAACGAGTCCTCTACTTTTCCATAACTTGTTGGCCCAACGCATAATAAGAGGGAAAGGCGATCTTCAGTCAAGGAAGAAGCCGACTAAAGTAGATTTCCACAAGTTAGCACCTTCTTGAAGCGTAGCAAGATCTAGACAGACGATGAATTTCCCTTCAATTTCAGTCGGCGATTTATAGGATAGAGTAGAGTCTATGGTGTCGCCTACCACTTGTTTCCAAGTTTTCGGGGGCTAGAGACAGCACCAAAAAGAGAAGACTGTAGAGGTGGTTGAGGTAGGGCTGGGTCGGAAGGCAGAGGTGGGAAATCCTCAGCCTTGGGTGGGGAGGAAGTTGACATGGTGACTAAGGGCAGGAAAAGTTGAAAAAGAGAGATGAAAGGTGAAAGGTCGGGGATGTCCTTAGAGGAAGGTCCAAGGATGGGGACGGCGAGAATGAGAGGAGAGGGTTAAGAATGGAAGAAGGACTAAAAGGAGGAAGAAAAAATGTGGAAAAAAAGGTTCGGGAGCTAGATCAAGTGAGTGGGGAGAATCGACGAAGAAGCTAGTGGTAAGGCAGAGCAGCTCTCTCTCTCTCTCTAACCCATTTTTACTCGATATTTGAATGAGGTTTTGTGTATTGACAACCCAGTAAGAGAGCTAAGGTGAGAACCTAATATAAATAGAAATGTATATCTTACTTATTTAGTCTTCACCTTGCGCTCTAATATGTAAGAAAAAACAATCAAAGTTTTTATCAAGAACGACAAAGAGTAAGTATTCACTCCACAAAATAATAAGAGATCATCCACAAAAGCCAAATAACTAATTTATGTTACAATCACCTTTTGGATTATTTTACCAAAAAAGGGACTAAGATATATTGATTTGGCTCAAAAAATGATTTAGAACTTGATTCACCATTAGATAGTTATAAAGTACATGCAATGAAAGATATGATCAAAACCATATTTATGGGAACAATACTACTACATATAATAGTTCAAAGATTAAATGATCATCAACTTTCATACTCAATTTGTAAAGCATTATAATTGTGCCCTTCCTGCACTCACCCTACTGAATACCATTACCATATTTCCCTCCTACAAAAATATGAAAATAGATACGAAAAAGGGGACCAAAAAAAAGATAAAGATAAAAACTCATAGCATCATAGATAAATATATGATATAAGAAAATTTTGTGGTGTTAAATGGTAATATAAAAAAAAAAAAACAGTTAAAACTTATTTGGTAGTTAAGATTCTATACACAAAATTGTGCATAAAAGACTTTCCACTTTTGTATGAGGGAAGTCACGTGAACTTCATTTTACGTAGCCAAAACAAAAAAGGCAATTATCTCATTTTAAGTGGCAAACCAGAAAGCAACAAAATCATAGAGATATCTGCGAAATCAGAGTTTACATTACGAAGCAGAGAAGGGAGCACAACGGAGATAAATCAAAGCTTACATTTTGAGGATGTTACTAGGCAAAAAAGGAATGCGTAACGATGGCAGAGCAGGAAAGCATAACAATGACGGAGCAATGAGGTGTGCTGATGGCGAGGATATATCTATGACAAAGCACATAAAGAGGGTGATGACTGAAACATATTACAACTGAAGAAAGACTTTAAGGTTATTAGGTTAGATTTTAGGAAATATTTTTAATTAATGAAATGATTAATTTTATGCATGACAAAATTAGATTATCTCTCAACCGTGTGGCAAAAACTAATCTAACATGGCTAACCAAGTCATCAAGGTTAAGAGAGAACTTAATATCGAGTTAATTTTTATGTAAATTGAAAATTGGAACATTTTAGTATCACCTTTTAAAGTTTAGGCTAGTATTGCAAAATTAAATAAAATTTGAAACTTTTCTTAAATCATTTAAACTTTAAGAACTTATGTTTAGGTTATGTGATTCGTTATTTTTTAGATATTTTATTTAATGTAATAAAAGAAGTGAATCTTGTAATCATATTATACATAGAATTTTAAGTACAACACGTAACAAAATTTTTGTTTTCAATACGATTATAAATATTCAATTTTCAATATTTGGAATAGTTTTGAAATTTTAAATCTCTAAAATGGACCAAACAATGAAAAACCCTAATTTTAACCATGTTTCACAAAAGTCAATCCTATTTCAGCAAACTAACTAATAAAATTTCAAATAAAAAATTTCGTAGGGTTTCAACAATATTTCACAATCATCAACCCTTTCTCAGCAAACTCAACAAATAGAATTTCAATAACATGATATCAACCTCCAATTATTTAATTAGAGCTTCAATTTTCGGTTTCCTTTTTCACTTCTCAATTATTCATTTTCATATATTTCAAATCCTACTTACAATAAATCCAAATTTGAGGCTTATTATTGTAGTTAGTCATGTTTGAAGAAAGGAAACACATATGGCCACCTGATCTCATCAAATTAGAGTTAGAACACATACGAACATTTTAGGTCTCAATTGCATAAAAAATTAAAGAGAGATTGTGATAACTTTATACTTACCTACGTTGGGATCAGGAATAATTATATAATTCTAAGTTTGATATAAAATAAAAATATTTTTAAATGTTACAAATAAGAGGTTAAATTCTTTTACAAGAAGATTGACAATCCAAATTAATCGAAATCAAGGGCTTGTTTTACTAATGATGTAATTTTTTATTGGTCGTTTTAGTCATGCATCGACGTAATTAGGTCTCATACATTCCAAACAAAAACCTATTTTAGCTTAAAGACATGATCCCAGAATTGTCATCAACCAACTTTAAGACACAACACAAACTTGGAAGTTGCCAGACTTTTCTTGATAATTTAACCCACGAAGTACAAAAAGCAACAGGTAGACATCATGAAGACAGGGCACATGACATCTTGCAACTTGTAATCTCAAAGTTCTTATATTCAGCTGATCCGAAAAGTCCTTTATATTGAAAATTAAGCTTACATGCTAGTAAAATTGACTAGTTTAGTCCTTATTTGAGTTTACTATTAAGAATGTAAAATTTTAAATATTAAAAATATCATCCAAGTGATATAAGTTATATGAATTTATTTAAAATCACAAAGCATTCTCATTATTTTTTTAAGTTAGTTTTGTTTGACAAACTAATTTATAAAAATTAGTTTTAAAAATTATGATTTATAAATCTAAACAAAATCTCATCGTTTTTATTAATGTAATCTTGGCAATGAACTTTCAACATCTAATTAGCCTTCATTTTCTCCTAAAATCTTGTATATTAATGTTGTGTAATATTTAGTTGATTTGTTTTTTTAGTTAGAGTCACTTAGAGTGTATAAAAAGATGGATGCACACCATATTATTCACACATACAAATACTGAAAATATTTCTAATATTTCTACATTTTTCTCAAGTTCTCTATTTCTACACAGTATCAGAGCCTCGTTTGTAGCAAAAAGAGTCAAAATTTTAGAGTCTTCTTCATTCTTCTTGAAGCATTCTAGGTTTCTAAATTTGCTCCGAAAATAATTTTCTATACAACAAATTGTTACTTTTCTTAATAAGATTAAAACATAACAAAAATCATCATCAGAAGCCTTCCCACTCTCTATCGCGCGCCGCCCAAAGCCACTAGATTCTGAAACCCTAATTGTAGGTGTTTGGAGGAAGAAGAAGACCTAAACAATGTCGTTTTGCCTAAAAGTTAAACAATTCCATTTAGATGCAAGAGGTGGGAAACACGCCAGCCGCTACGTAACATACACTTACACGCCATTTATACAAGTGTCTTTACATTATTTGTCCCTGTGTCCTATCCTTCTTAATTCGACTCAGACCTATCATTTTGGTTCAATTTGAAAAAGAGTTGATTGATAACTTGATCACACGATTTAGTATATTTTAATTCAAGGTTCTCCGTAAACTAGATTGGTTTTTAAGGTTTTTTGATGTTCTAAATCCAATTTTGACGTCAGAATAATCAAATTCCATCTCTATATGTACCTTTTCTCCTGTTTTGTTGTCTTTTTTCATTTTGGATGCCTTTAAACTTTCCCAATACATTCTCAACTCTATTAATATCATCTTTGATGGCTTTAACTATGATTTTTGCGCTGAGGAAATGTGCAATATTGTTAAAGGGAGACTCTGTTATGCATTGTTACTAGAGAAATACCTAAACCCTCTCAATAGAAAGATGAAGACATTGACTTATTCACTAAATGATTTGTGGTGTGGGATGGAATAATCTATCAAACCTTGATATGGTTTCAAAATACATGTGTTAAAACCATCAAACTTGACTTTCAACGTTTTAACATAACCCATAAGGTATGAAGTTTTCTGAAAAATTGTTACTTTGTATTGGATGATGTCCATTGATTTCAGTAAACTTCATTGCATACAATAACAACAACCTGGATAAACAATACACAATTATATGTCTGAATTGTAAGCATTTCGGGTTCAACTAGCACTTGGTGATCTTGTTTGGCCTAGTCTTGATACTGCTATAATTTACACAAATCTTCGAGATCATCAACATATATGGCATTTACTTATGACTCTTAAGGGTGAATTTAAACTCATTCATAGCTCTTATCTTCAAAAAGGAACTCTATCCAATCTTGAAATAGTCACTAAGGAGCTAAGAAAGCCGCCTTAATATGCTATGTATAAAGAAATTTGTCCTATCTACTATTGTTGTATTTACAACTTATACATCATCTTTTCTCACAACTTAAGTAAGAAATTTTATAAAGGATCTTGTATCTACTACAAAAAGCCCAGATATTACATCTCTAAATGCAAAAAACGACTAAAATAGAGCTCTAGACAAGACAATTCTTCCAAGTCTCTCCAATCTACTTCCATTATTGCTGCTGCCACTGAGGGGCCATTATAAAACACCTATCCTAAATGCTCTTTAAAAGATCTCCACGCCCTTATTCAACAACTTTAATCAGATTCTGGTATAGTCTTCTCCTCTGCTCTATCTTTCACACTAGTTACCTCATATTCTTGGTATCTCGATTTTGCCTATTGTAATCATATGACCTTTGATTCTTCTATTCTTGAATCTTTAATAATACCATCTATTCCATACGTTGTTCATAATGTCGATAATTCTACTATGCATGTATAACATATAGGTACTATTCATACATCCACATTACATTTACCTTAAACTTTTCTTATTCTTAAACTCTCATGAAATCTTATTTTTATTGGAAATCAAGTGAACTTGGTATTAACTTATCATTTTTGAGTCGTGGGTGGATAGCACAGGATCCACAGATAGGCAAGATCCTTGAAAAAGGGCATAAGCTTAGACCTCTATTTGAGCTTACTTTACTAAATCTTCCTTTTAAACTTGTTGTTGGTGTTGTCACCTTTTATATATGCACTCTCGTTTGAGTCATATTTCTACTTCCAAATTAGGGTCCTTAGTCTCTAGCAATAACCTAGGTCATATTAGGACTAAACACTTTGATTATTCCTTTGTCAACTATCTAAAATTCATGATTTACCATTTTCTCTCGATGATTCTATTTCTTTAACAACTTTTGATTTAATGAATTCTAATATTTGGGTCCTACACCCTATGAAACTATAGATAACATGAAATATTATGTGAACTTTATCGATGATTTTTCTCACTGTACATGAATTTATCTCATGTGACATAATTCTAAACAATTCTCCATTTACTCCTATTTTGCTAATATGATTCACACTTACTTCTCTTGCAATATTCAAGTATTTCAGATTTCTAATGTAATGAAATACAAAGATAAAAAAATTCATCAATTTTCTTAATTAATAATGGACCATTATTTAAAGATCATGTCCAAACACATCTCAACAAAATAGTAGAGCCGAACATGAACATAGATATATTCTTAACATTGTTTGAGCCCTTCTTATATCATCTTTTTGTCTTGAATTTAAAGAGAAGCAGTCTTTATTGTTGTCTATACTATTAATTGCATTTCCTTTTTTTATCATAGATAATATCTCTCCCTATAAGCACTTATTCAATCATGCTCCTAACTATTAGTCTTTAAAAGTTTTTGGATATGCATACTTTTTTCTATTACAACCTCACCAAATAGATCTTCCTCTTCTATTCATTCACCAAAATCTACTAAGTCTCCGCAACCCCTCCATCGATCCTCTTGAGTAAGTCAACCATTTATTCATCTTAAAGACTTCCATGTTTATTCCATTATTGTCTTTCTATATGAACTTCACACCTATCTCGAGGCCCAACTCTAACTCCTTATGGCAGCAAGCAATGGCGAAAGCATTATAGGCTCTCTCCAACACCAACACTTGGGACTTAGTTGACCCACCTCCGGATAAGTCTATTATTGTTTGTACATGAGTCTATAAAATCAAGGCTGGAGCTGATGGATTAGTCAAAAGATACAAGCACAATTGTTTGCAAAGGGGTTTACTTAAGAATATAGAATTGACTATGAGGAGACCTTTTATTTAATCACTCACCTAAGATCAGTCTACAATCTTATTATCATACCAGCAAGAAGCATTGGGAATTCTTCCAGATGGATGTCAAGAATGCCTTTTTTAATAGTTATCTTTATGAAGAAGTATATATGTAACCTCCACTTGGGTATGCTTATCCACCTAATAAAGTTTGTTGTCTTCGCAAAGCCTTATATGACCTTAAGCAAGCTCCTTAAGCATGGTTTGCTAAAGTCATCTCCACTGTAAACTGTCTTAGCTTTACATCTAGTTCTTATGATCATGTTTTGTTTATCCAAAAAACACACAAAGGGTGCACTCTTCTCCCTGTATATGTTGATGACATGATAATAATCGACAAGGACATTGAAGGAATTGCTACTCTAAACCTTGACTTCATCAAAAATTTTGAAATGAAAAATTTAGGTCCTCTAAGTTATTTTTTGGTCTTGAAGTAGCTTATGATGATTCAGGCTACTACTTATCTCAAGCCAAGTATGCTATTGATCTTATCTCTCATGTTGGTCTTACTAAAACTAAGATTGCTAGTACTCCACTCAACTCTAAAGACCATATCTCTGCTACTAATGGAACTCCTGAGTGATGGTACACTTTATCAACAACTAGTTGGTAGTCTTATATGCCTTACTATCACTTGTCCAAATAATGTTAATGCAGTTCACATTGTTAGTTAGTTTATGCTTGCACCTCGTACTACTAACTTTTTTGTTGTTCTTCATATACTTCAACATATTTGAGGCATCTTGTTTCATGGGCTTCACATCAGTCATTCATCTTCATTGGCCTTACGTGCATACTCTGATGTCGACTGGGTTGGAGACCTTACTAATCGTCGATTTACCAATGGATACTATTTCTTTATTGACATCTCTCTGATTTGTTAATGCAACAAGAAGCAAACAATTGTCTCTCACTCCAGCATTGAATCAAAATACCAAGCCCTAGCTGACACTACCTTTAAACTGTTACGGTTATGATGGTTACTTGAAGACATCGTTATCACCTTTTCTTCAGTCATTCCTCTCTTTTGTGATAATTATAGTGTCATGCACAATGATGTCTTCCATGAACAAACTAAATAGATCGAGATCAATTATCATCTTGTGGCTCATCATGTGCTTCACGAAACTATACAACTTGTCTCAATCTCATCTCAAGCACAGATTGATAATATTTTTATCAAATCACATATGCCTCAATGTTTTCAAGATCTTCTTTCCAAACGCAAATTATCTTCTTTCCAAACTCAAATTTGTTTCATTAGTTAGAATCACCTAGAGTACATAAGTAGATGGATGTACATCACATTATTCACACATAAATATAAAGAACATTTTTACATTTCTTCTTCGTTCTCTATTTTTACAATTTTTAAATAAATTAAAATTGGAGTTGTATTTAGTTACATAACTCTCTCTCTCTTTCTCTATATATATATTCAAATTTCACCATCCTTACGAATACAGTCATTTAATAATCTATTAAAAGAATAGCTTATTCGTTCAACTTTGCCAGCAATATGACAAATTTATTTACATGTTAAGAAATTTTAAAAGTTGAATATATAACATTTTAATGTTCTCGTTTTGTTCTTAAAAGGAGAAGCATAAATAATCATTCTACAAGTTACGCGCTTATTGACAAAACCACGATTACTCACCATGGTAGAATAAATATGTTAATCCCACAGAAGAAAAGAATCTCAAGGCATTCTTGAAAATTATCCCTGAGTAAAATAATTGGGGAACATTCAAAAATAATTCATTTACCAAATAAATACCTAAAAAATCCGGAGAACCTTGAAACCTCTACCTTAATTATCTAACAAAATTACCCTTTTTTTTCGTCAATTGCTATTTATATATAGCAAAAATTACTAGTGAACATTTTCATAAAGGGCAGAAGTCATTATAGGACCTTGCAAAAACAAAATTCAGTCCATATTGACACTGTAAACAGATAAAATATTAGGTTATAAATAAATTATTCAGTTAATTGTAATGCCAGGAAAATATGATATAACATATTATAAAAATAAAAATCTATATATTATACCAAAATGACCAATATCTTATGTACTAAGAAAAGTATAATCCAATGCTTTAAATTACACAAATTTTCATTCAAAAGGCACTCTGTCCCTTCCAAATGCAAGCAGAGAAAACATAATTTCTGCATCAAAATATAATAAGACTTACTAATTTTGGTGACATTCAAGAAAATCCTTTTCGATTTATCTCCATTTCCATGCATTTTTTCACTTCTTAATACACAGAAAACCCTAATGCTCCAAACAGTAAATATCAAAGAATCAAAACTACCACTAGAACCATAAATTAGGGGCATTGTAGTAAAAAAACAAAGAACATAGAGGTAATTAATGACTGAATAAGAATTGCTGAAAATGGTGCGAATTTTGACCTGCAAAGCTGTTTAATAGTCGATAAAACAACAACTTCAACAATAAGATTTAAGCAAAACAACAAGTTGTATGTCCCTTTCATCATCAGAATCCCTCACTATCTCTCTTTTTTCAAGTTTGGAATGGAAAAAAGAGAGAGAAGAAATTGTAGTTGTAAACAAAAATATCATAATAATAATAATGCAAGAATGTATCTTTTCTCCATGTTTCTTTGTCTAGATAGACAATGATATATACCTAGACAAACGAAGAAGGGCCTATAAATAGGCAACTTTAGCTTCTTTGGGATTCTAAATTTTCCGAAAGCTGAAGTTGCCGGAGCTTGTGATCATATCTAAGAGGTCTGTGAATTTTTTTTTTTAAACAGTTTCAGTATCTCTATGTAAAAACGGAACATTTCTATACATTGCAAGTGCATGGTTTTGTGGTTATATAAGATTTAGCAAACAAGTTTCTTTAGATTTGCTTCCATATATAGATGACTTCTTCTTTTTTCCTCCCTTTTCTCTTCTTTCATGAGTCAAAATTCATATATACTGGTCAGAAATTCATCTGCTCAGTGCTCAGAGAGCTCAAAATATATAAATCTCTGTCTTCATCGTGTTGCTTCATGCTTTAGCTTTCTTTCTCTATTTTCTTTTCTTTCTTCTCATAGATCCTTCTCTTTTACGTTCTCTAAAGCATTGGATTCAAGGGCTTTCATGATTATGGTCCTTCAAAGTATATTTCATGATTGTTTCTCCAGCCTTTGTTTTCTTGATCCGATATGAGTTGATGCGCACACGAAACAACGAACTTGCATATAGCATACAAAAATTTGCAGACTTAAGATCATAAAGATAGGATACAAATTTGGTGACATTTATAGATGCACTAGCTTAGATTTGTTCATTCTTCATACGTACCGTTTTATTATTTTATCGGAACTTGCATCTTGAGCTTCTTCCAAGTAAACATTCCTTCAGGATCTGCTCTCAACTCCTGTGCTTCCCTGTTTCTCATGTTCGTTTTCTTCTTTTACTAAAACCCTTTTATGAGGAAAATCTTTTTCCGAGAGAAACACAACATAAATGACCAGATATATCTTGTATCTGCATAGGAATCTATAAGAATCCATTCATCACCAGCAAACATGGATTTAAGTTTAATATTTAATGAAATCTAGGCATACAGATTTGCTATTAAATCCATAACAGGAATAATAATCTGTCACTTAGTTCCTTTCTGGCTTCCCATCTGTCATTAAATGTCCCGGAAAAAATTGTTCATTGACTTCTTCGTTATCGACAGAGACTAAGAATCAAAATGTTTCTTCTTAATCATATTTTCACGCTAACCCAGGTAGCAAAATCCTTTTCCCTTTTTCTTTTTCCGATACGTTGGTGATTCGAAGATTAAATCATGCTTTTTATGAAAATTTTACGGTTGAATGAATGAAATATAGATCTATGCAGTGATGATCGGAGTTAATTAATTGTACAGGTAGTGCAAAGAACCACTGAGATGGGAAGGGGAAAGATTGAGATCAAGAGGATTGAGAACACAACAAACCGACAAGTGACCTTCTGCAAGCGGAGGAATGGATTATTGAAGAAAGCTTATGAACTATCTATCCTTTGTGATGCTGAAGTTGCACTCATCGTCTTCTCTAGTCGTGGCCGCCTCTACGAGTACTCTAACAACAAGTAAATATTTCCTTTTCCTTGCATCTTTAATATTTGTATCTAATTTCCCTTCAATTATCTTGTTAATTATGTTTGGTCCTGATTATCTTATGAATATGTGTTCATATTCAAAGTGAAGGGAAAATGTATTTATTACAAACGTATTCTTTAGATTTGTTAACATGAAGCATCACACAAATTGGACTCATCTACAATATGGAAATGATAATTTTTTTTATAAAGAAGTTGTTATGTTTTAATTAAAAATAAATTATTAAAACTTAAAATAAATAAATCAATTGACTGGCCTATTTATTATTGTTAGAAATAATTTAAAACTTTTAATTTATTAAATATACTACTTAATAAAATATAATGAATTAGTTAATGTAGAAAGTTCTTATGTGACAAAGATTAATGATCATAATTGATTGTAACTAATATTTGTAATAAATTAAATTTTTTAGTGTTAAATTAATATTTGTGTACTTCTAATTAATATGATAAAATTGAATAAAGTGTATATAATTTACCATATCAATAATCACAGCCATCATTTCAAAAATTAACATAAATTATTATTGATTCATACAAATATCAATAGTTTGAAATTGCTTCTGTTATCTATTCTCTATTACTTCATCATTGTATTTTCTTCTAATTAAATAACATCAATAGTTCAAGTTAACAAAAACTTTACCAAAATTAAGCAAAACAAGTCAGACTTAGTAATGAAAATCTACTTAAAACATACAGTATTAGAATAGGAACTCAAAGAAGCAAACTTCTTGGTAAGTTCAACGTCAGTGAATATAGAATTGGCGGCTCCAGCTCTGGTTAGTACAGGAAGCAGCCCTAGTTGGACCCTAATCAGATTGGTCCATGCATACGCATATGACATAAACATAAAAAGATACTATGTTTTAGTGCATAGCTATTGGAATTATAGTTATATTATAATTACGAGTTAATATTTTAAGGATTCTATGTTGGATAATACCTTTTATAATTCATTGTGCATAAAGAAGCAGGGAAAATGGAAAAGTTAATTGATGATTTACACTGTGATTCGACCAGTATAATGTTTCCAACTTTTGGCTGTCAATAAAGAACTGATATGGGAGAAGCAATAATATATATACTGCGCCCCAATTTCCTCATCACCTTTGTAATCTTTCTGGTTTGAGGTCAAAGAGGAAACATAAACTTTAGGTTTCTGATCATTGGATATCTCTAAAAATGATACATTGTTTTATTCATTTGTGCTGCCGTTAGTCATGTACTATATATCTCTTTATATACGATGCATGGCTTGGGACGTTCTACCATGGAATCTTTACTAGAATCTTGGCAAAGTCTGTCAGTTAATCACCATTCACTATTTTTTACGCTTATTCAATACACACTATACATGGTAAATACTGCAGTTCTCATAGATTATCTAATGATTGTCCAAACTTCTCTGTGCATCCCGTTGCTAGGTGTTAACTAATTAGATGTTGCAGTTCTCAACTTTCCAACTTCCCATTTTCTCTCAAACCTTCTGTACTCTGTCCACCATATAAATAATGTAATTGTATTGTATGTAGTAGCTCTATCCACTATATCTAGTAACATAACCAAGGATCAATCACCACCATAACTGAAAGAATTTCATATTCTCTTATGTTAGGAATTTAGACCTTCCTCCATCCACACCCAAGGATATTTAATAGACAAAAATATCAGAAAATAACAACACAAGAGAATTTACGTGGAAACTCCCAAAC
>JAOSBK010000204.1:5672485-5690142 GCA_027568895.1 Erythroxylum shatona
ATAAATATTTGAAGAGACTTTGATATTGGGATGGTTGAAGAGAAGCATGTCCCAAGCAAGCACTAGGTCCTATTTGCATTTGTTGAATAAAAAATAGGATGAACTAAGGGAAAATAATATAAACCATGATTACTCGAGCCTTTAAACATCACCTTCTTCGTTGTTTAGTTTTTGATGATGAAGTGATCAGGAAAAAATTCAAAGAAAATGTTGACTTGGTAAGGGAATTGACAGATAATAAATTATTAGAAGCTGAAGGTACACAACGAATATCATGAAATTTTAGAGTAGAATTATTAGCAAAAAAAGTTAGAATGACCAATATGAGAAATAGGAGAGAAGAGCCATTACCAAGTGTAACTTCTTCAGGACCATGATATTCTGAATGAATATTCAGATTCTTGAACTGCGATGTTAATTAATGAGTAGCATCAATGTTTACAATCTAGGGTTGGGTAAAGGAGTTAGTAGTAGTGCCAAGATTGAAAGTGGGTTCGGATAAGGAGCGTTGCTCTTTATTTAGCTTCAGAGAAGGACAAGCTCTTGCAATGTGACCGAGACCTTTACAGTGATGATAGGTGAGTGCACTACTGTCTAAAGGCATCGAGATCATATCAAAAGAGGAGCCGTAATACCTACCACGACCACGAGTGACCCGTCTGTTGGGAATTTAGACCTTCCTAACCCACACCCAAGGATATTTAATAGACAAAAATATCAGAAAATAACAACACAAGAGAATTTACGTGGAAACTCCTAAACTGGAGAAAAACCACAGACACTGAGAAGAAAATTCACTATGTGAAAAATTCTTACAATCACACAATTTTTCCTCTCACCCAATCTCCCAATACACCAACACACTCACAAAGAAATACACAAGACAAACTCTCCAACTCTCACCTCAAAAGAGGAATTTAACTAAAGTCAAATTTGTACTACAAATCTTTGACTTTGGTTGGTGTACTAAACAAGGAGATAGCCACCTCCTTATATAGGTAAGAGACTTGTCTCAAATGTTGTCTCCAACCAATATGGGACAACAAAGAAGCCAAATCCCAACATCTTATGTTGTATTATCATGATAAAAAATTTCCAACAATTTATTGTTAAAAATGGGCTTTACATAGAAACAATTGAATTTGAATAATATTTTGTGATTGTAGTATATAATATTAAATTATTTTAGATGTCGCATAATTAGTTTTAATTAGAAAACATTGTGATTGTAGTGATATCATAGTATTTTAGATTTTACATAACTAGTTGTCACAACGTGTATGTGTGTGTATATACATATATAACAAATTAAAAGTTTGTGGGACATTCTAAAATTTAGAGTAGACTCATACATTCCTATTCAATTTTTACATTTCATTCTTTAATTTTTATGTTTGATATTTCTTTTAAAAAAATGAGTTTTCAATAATAAAGAAGTTCAACCAAAATATTCTTTTATTTGTTAGTCCATGCATGTTCATGTTTCCACTGAACTTCAACACTGGATAAAAGTAGTCATGAATGAGTGTTGTAGTTCGCAATTCAACAGTACATGTGTTCCCCTTGCAAGTTATAAAGCAGACAAAGGTAAAAGGTCCACACTTATTGCCTGAGGATATTAGATGGCTTGACTATGTTGTGTATCGCCGTTGTCTTTTCTCCATGAAAACCCAAGGAACATACCACGGCCAGTGTTGCTTTTGTTTGTCCAATACCCACGTCCCAGCCTTCCACCAACTCATACTTATACTCTTTTCACTGGCTTCATTTGGCCCCAATTCTCATGGTTTTTCGTTGGTCTAGAAATTAAATAAATGCCCATGACGACTACATCGATAGACTGCAACTTTTTATATGGATTTAAGGGCATTATGGATATAGAAAAACGAAAAGAAGGTTAAAACCTGAGATACCAAAGACGACAGTAAAAGCTGCATTCCTCGTTGCTAGGTGATGGTTTGAGTGTCTGTTCATGAGTATCCCAACTTTTCCTCCTCGATCTTCGGCGGTATAATTCGTGAGAATCAGTGATTTTAACATCTCCATAATGTTTGCCATTTTGGTTGGGTATATAGTCCAAGTTTATGAAGTCTCTTGTGTTTCTACTTTCAGCTTTCAAAGCTTCCCATATCTTTTGCTTGTTTATTTTAAGAGGAAGTTAATCTATGGAATCTCTCTCCCAGTTCTGTCCACCCAAAAAGGCTTTTTTTTCTCTTATCTGTTTCCATTTCTTAGGTTCAGTCTCATAAATGAGTAAGGAACAGGAAGGGTTTGTTAGATTCTTGGTGGGGATTTCCAATTGGCAGAGAAATTATGTAGGTGGGGATTCTTCAACCGTTCATGTTTTGGGACGTGACGTGCGAGTGCTTGAAAATAGGAGAGCTTTTTCTTTTCCCCGTAGAGGTCCATACGTCTGCCCATGCACGTATGAAATACGATGGTCAAATAGAGAAGATGCAATCCAGTGGGTTGGTCTGAGTGGCGCATACTCTCATCGTTTAATCAAGAGGTTTTAGATTCGATCCTTGCCTTTGAGAATGCAGCAAACTCCTGGGCCAGCTGTAGCCCCCATATGGGATGTATCAGGCAGCGAAGGAGGATTAGTCACCGGCTTCGGCCCAGTAGACACCTCCTGGGAGACCAAAAAAAAATAGAGAAGATGCCTATTCATATTCCTGTTATATTTATATGCAACAAATATTATCACTATGCCTATTTGGCATTACAACTACTTTCAAAAACATTTGTCAAGGAATTATACTACGCATGTTATAACCATAAATATCATAGATCACCATCAAGGGATAGTAATCTTAAGCCATAATTTACATGACACTATGTATTTAACTAAGGTAGGTACTAGATGATACATCTAAGATTAGTGGCATTATATAAGGTAAGTAATAGATGATAAATCAACTTCCATAATAAAAATTGTATGAATACTACTTGAATCCCAATTATTATTATTAAATTTTGCTTAATTATCCACTCTATTATTATTAATTACCTATTTTGGTATCCATCATCACTCTTGCTGTTTTATTTTTACCCCTTATTTTTGTTTCAATGTAAAAAAAATAACTATTGATGAAAGTCAATAATTGAATCTTTAAAAATTATCCTTTAATGAAAAATTTACTCTTACCATTAGTCTGAGTAATAGATATTCAATTGATTTTAATATCTCATTCAATCAATTGTTGTCATCTCGTAACTTAAATTTGTGTTTATTTTTAGAAAATTCAATTATGAAATAATTCAAACATTTCAAAGTTGCTACTTATTTTTATAGAAGGCTAAACAAGGCAAATATTAGACTATAAACAAAAAAATGTGGTCTTAAACTTTGTTCTTTAAAATAAAGTTTTTCCTTAGAATTCAACTATAATATAAAAAAATTTAGGTTTTCTCTTCTAATCTTCTCCTCTAATTCTTGTATAGCCTTTAACTTTTAATGATTTTTTAATATAGAAAATCATTATATTCTTTAAAACCAGCTTCTTGAGATCCATAATTTGTATTTGGCAAAGCTCAAGTCTTCTTGTAATTTTAATATAGCAAAATTTATTATATGAGATAGATCATACATGTACCATATACGTTTTGATACATGAAACATGTCATTAACATTAGAAAATTTTGGTGGTAATGCCAAACAATAAGCTACATATACTCTATCCATAATCTTAAAAGGACTCACATAATAAAAACTTAACTTCCCTTTCTTTTCTACAATCTCTTAAACAAACTCTACGTCCAACTATCTCCTCTCGCCCATATTATCTCAATAAATAGGGGACTTGCACTTCATATCATATATTGCATCATAAGGTGTCGTCTAGATACTTGCTTGATAACTGTTATTATAAACAAACTCCACCAATACTGAATTCTTAACTAATGCTCCTTTTAAATCTAACACACAAGCTCACTACATATCCTTTATAATTTGTATTTTCTTCTCTGATTGTCTATCTATTTGAGGATATCAGTGTTAGAAGCTATAGTGAGTTATATGTATGGAATCTATATATAGATGAGGAAGAAGAAAAGCAAAGGGTTAACTAGACAAACTTTTTATTTCTATATTTTCAGTTTGCATCTTCATCTTACAACTGATTAGAAGTCTTTTATAAGCCTACGTATGAGCTATTACTGAAAAAAAAATATACAAAATAGAATTCTAAACAATAGGCATTATTTCTTGGCAGCCTTTAATAAAATAGCTAGAAATTTCTTTAGAAAACTCCAAATAATATGAAACTTACACTATTTAAAACTAGACTTAATAAGCTTTGTTCACCAACAAATCTTTTGTTTTTCCTTCCTAAAACATCCCTTAAATTCATCATTGCTGGAGACGAGAAGTCACGTTTAATTTATTAAAAAATTCTCAACACCACTTAAAAACTTTACTTCTTCACAACTCTAACTATCTCTCTAAGCTACTGAAATCTATCCTTCTTGAGGGTTTTGTAAAAATGTTGGCTATTTGATCAAGAGTTTTGATGTATTCTACCTTAACCTCCTTATTGGTAATGTCATCCTGAATAAAATGAAACCTTACGTCTATATGCTTGCTCTGATTATGAAATATTATATTTTTATAAGAGCAATGGCCAATTTACACCATAATTTTAATTACTTCTTTTTTTAGAAAAATGAAGTTTGCCTAGCAATCTCCTTAGTTATATTGTATGACATGCGTTGGAATTTATAGCCTTTTTTTAGAAAAATGAAGTTTGCCTAGCAATCTCCTTAGTTATATTGTATGACATGCGTTGGAATTTATAGCAAGATACTCTGATTCACATGTTGAGAGTGTTATTACTGACTATTTCTTTGAACACCATGAAATTGTATTTTTTCCAAAGAAAAATTTAATCCCGGTAGTACTCTTCTGGTCATCAATATTACCTACATAATCACTATCATAATATCCTTATAAGTGAGCCTTATTTGAAGAAGTATAAACAATGTCATAATCAAGAGTACCTTTTAAATATCGAAGAATGGTCATTGCAACTCGTATGTGTTCTTCACTTGGATTCTCCATAAATCGACTCACTAATTCCACGACAAATAATATACCAGGTTTAATACATGTCAAATGCCTTAGGCTTCACAAAAGGATTCACAATGTCAAGTATCTTAAGTTTACCTTGCACTCCACCAGAGTATTCACGACCACGGAATTGTAATCTATTATCTTTTTATAATCTCTCTTGCATATAACTCTTAATAGGCAAATATTCTGTCAATCCATTGTTTGACTTCTATCCCTAAATAATAAGACATAACTCCTATATCACTCATCTCAAAATTATCATGCCTTCCCTTCTTAAAATCATCACAAGCTTATGAATTATTTCTAGTAAGAATGAGGATATTCATATAAATGCACACAAACAAAATATCATCTTTCTCTTTTTTAACATAAAGTGCATATTTATGAACACATCTTGAAAGATCATTCTCATGAAGATATTTGCCAAGGTGACTATGCCAAGCTCGTGGCGCTTGTTTAAGGTCGTGCAATGTCTTCGTCAACCTTAGCAACTTATCTTGATGACCTTCATCTATAAATCATTTCTGTTGTTCTACATATACTTTGTCTTTAAGGGAACCATTTGGAAAGGCTGACTTTATATCTATTTGATGAATTTCACCAATTTTAGGCCATAAGAGCAACCAATAACTGTATTATCTCTAAGTGAACAACATGAATAAATAATTTTTCATAATCGAAACCATGCTTTGGTTTATAACACTTTACAACTAGTCTCTCCTTATACCTTTCAATTTCTCCTTTCACATTTTACTTTAAGTTATAAACCCATTTAACCCCAATTACTTGATGATCACTTAGTAGTGTAACAAACTCCTAAGTGTCATTTTTCCTAATGGAATTCATTTCTTCCTCCATAACTTGCACTCAGTTCTTATCTCTGATATCCTTTTCAAAACTTAAAAAATCATCATGTGTAAATACACAAAAAAAATATTCTCACCATCTATTCTTTTAGTACCATTATAGAGATCTCCTATGATTCAAAATCTTTGAGGTTGTTTGCTTATTGAGGAGGACGTCTTCAGTCTCTTGGTCCTCATTCTCGTCTTCTCCTAAATATGGAATAAAACTATATGTCTCTTCTTCTTGAACACTTCAATCTCATGAGGCATCTTCCTTAAACTTCATATCTCTATTAATCACATCTTTCTTATAAATGGGAGTTGAAATATTTGTACCCATTAGAGTTATTGGCATAGCCAATAAGAACCATTTTCTTGCTCCTATCATCAAAATTTGTCCTTTCTTGCTCAGATATATGAACATAGCCAATAGATCTAAAAACTCTTAAATGCCTCATATTTGGCTTCCATACACTTCATGCTTCTTGGGGGGTTATTGTCTCCAAACTCCTCATAGGTGAACCATTTGAGAGACAAATTGCATATGCAACTGCTTTGACCTAAAACTCCTTGAGCATATTCTTACTTTTTAGCATCATCCTCACCATGTTGAGAATTTTCTTATTCTTTCTCTTTATAACCTTATTTTGTTGTGGTGCTCTTAGGATTGTCATAGGATGTCAAATACTATTTTTCTCATAAAAGACCTTGAAAAGTGAACACTCCACCTCTATCAGTTCTTAGAGATTTAATTTTGTATCCACTTTTCTTTTCAACAAAAAGCTTGAATTTTTTAGATGTCTCAAAATCTTCATACTTGTTCTTTAAAAAAATAATGTCTTCCTCATGTAATCATTAATGAAGAGCACAAAATATGAGCACTTACCGAAAGATTGTGGCTTGATAGAACCATACACACATGTCTGCACAAGTTGTAGAGGCTTAGTTAGTCGCGAAAGTGATGCCTTTGAAAAGCTCTTTTTTGCATGCTTTCTGAGTAGACATGCCTCACTCTTTCACCATATTATTTGCTCTTTGCATTTTAAGTCCTTCAAAGTTAAGGTACCCAAATCTCATGTGCCAAATCCATGAAGGATCCTTGACATAAGCTTGTAAGCACTTCACTTCTGTCACTTTTACATTTAACATGAAAAGTAAATTCTTTGTCATGGCAACTTTAATAACAAGTGTATAATCTCGATTTCGAAGGTATAAATAACTATTTTCCATTTTTACTTTGTAATTGCTCTCTAAAAATTGGTCAACGATCAAAATATTGCTCTTCATTTTTTAGATGCAATAGATATTGTGGAGAATTCTATGGTCTCCATCCTTTGTGGCCCAAATTATTGAGATATTTTCTTTAATCTCTACCTTTGAATCATCTCCAAAACTAAAATTTATGGTCCATTTTGCATCCAACTCCACAAATTTGATTATGTCTCCTATCATGTAGTTGCTTACGTTGTTATCGAGATACCACATAATATCTTTTTCTATAAAGCTTTTCTTTAGAGAAAAATAAAAAGATTATTACCTTCCACCTCCTTATGTTTGATAAAGTTTGTCTCCTCATCATAACTTTTAGTTTGACATTCCTAAGAATAGTGATCATTCTTCCCACATGCATAGCACTATACTTGGCTTTCATCTTTTCTCCAATTATTATTTCTTCCTTGTCTATGGCCTATTTGAGAACTCCTGTTTCCACCTTTATGAAATAAATTTTGCTCTCCTTTTCTTTGACCACAACCATGACCTTGAACTATACCACGACCTCAACCTCTTCCTTCTCTATCATTTCCTTTATAATTAAAGGAAAATTTTGCTTTCAAAACTTGCTCCACCTCTTATTGGGTCCTTTTCATTCTTACTTCATGAACTAAGGACAATTCATTTAATTTGTCAATGGTCATGAACTCTACATCCTTTGATTCTTCAATCTCCACCACTACATGATTGAATTTCACGTTAAGAGAGCACAAAATCTTCTATCCTACTCTTGCGTTTCTTATCTTTTCATTGAGCCACTTCATTTGATTCACCACCACTAATATTCGAGTAAAATAATCTTCTATGAACTCATTCTCCTTCATCAAAATTGACTCAAACTAAACTCTTAGAGTTTGGAGCCACACCTTCATCACCCTATCAACTCCGACTATGAAATTCTTTAGAATTTCCCATGTATTATTGGCTCTTGTCGCATTAGCTATCTTCTCGAATGTGTCATCATCTAGCCCTTGATGAATAATTGAGAACGCACTTTGATCTCTCTTTTTTGCTCATTAACGAGCTTCTTGTTTAGCCACGGTTGCAGTATCCTCATATGTGGGACATAAGCCACGAGGCTCAATTATAGCCTTCATGCGTAGATCATAACTTGTTTTGGTTAGTTGAGCATATCAGAAGGTGATATTAATTTTGGTTATCATTTTAACAAAGCTTTGATACCATTTTGTTGGAAGTTATAGTGAGATACAAGTATATATTCTTAACACAGATGAGGAAGATGAAAAGAAAAAGTTAACTGAACAAACTTTTTGTTTCTATATTTCTACTTCATATCTCCATCTTATAATAACTAATTTCTAAGTCTTTTTATAGGCCTAAGTATTTGCTATTAATAAAAATATATTAACAAAATTCTAAACAGTAAGAAGCATTATATTTCAGTAGCCTTTTAATAAAATAGTTATAACTTTCTTTAGAAAACTTTAATGAACTTGAATGTTCACAAACAAAAAGATTTGTTTATCTTCCCAAAATGTCCCTTACATTTCTCAAAATGTCCCTTACGTTCACCCATGCAGAAGACTAAAATTCACGATTTTATAATAAAAATTATTTATATACATAAATAATTTTTATTACAAAATAAAATATGTTAAAATTAGTAAAAGTGTTTTTTATTTTTATGTTGTCAAACAGTCTACTGTATGAAGCTCTTTCAAAAAAACTGTTTTTTTTAATTGATAGCTACAGTAAACTAGCTTTTTAAAAAAATTCTTCTCAGAAAAGCTCTACTAACAAAAGTTTTATTGATATAAGCCTATCCAAACAGGCACTTAATCTCAAATAATATACAAACTCCGCTAGAACTTGCCCATGTAACTAATGTCCTCGATCTGGTGCGATAAGAGTACGTAGAAATCCCATGGAGATCACAATCTTATGTACATATAATCCCAATAACATATTCAAAGAATAAATCGTCTTAATGGATAAGAAGTGTGTAACCTATCTATGATTAGTTGCACTAACTTACGTGGGCTTTTTATTGAGAATCCTGAAACAAAATCCATTTTAAGGTGTTCTCAATTCACTCAGATTCCCGTACCTCCACTGCCCTCTCCTAATCTAGTTTTTGTGGGATCATCCAACAGCGAAGCTTGTACATAAAATTCTTTGTTTCCGTTACAACATCAAAGTAAATATGAACTTTTCTCTTCTTAAACCATGTCTTTCAAGAGGCATGGAGTAATTAAAAGAAAATTGTATTGGCTTCTCATTGATCTCTACCCAACCAAACATTAGGAACAAGAATATGTTTCACAATGGCAATTCTATGGAAATAAATAACTTAGACTAGTGAAATTAACATGAAAGGAAATCTGCAAATCATATCTCATTTCTATAGTACTGTTGCTTAATATCTTTTCATTTCATGGAAAACTGTGCAGGAAAACTTCGTAACCTTTTTTTCACTTTCTCGAGAAAATTTAGACTTTGGAATTTGCCTCATCTTACTTCGGCAGTACTGTTTCGTGTGGTGGTGGTTTACTAGTTGTGGCATAGAAGTAAAAAATAGAGGGAAAAAAAGAAGAAGAAAAAGAATCATGTTTTAGAGGACGATCCATCCACTCCATTGTAGTACAACTGTTGGTGGTGGGTTGGTAAGTTATGAAAAAGATCTTCAAACTCCAATCCAACCTCAGAATCGTCTTAAGGGTCTTAGTTAAAGAAGTGGAGGAAAGTCATGCAAGCCTTATGTTGACTTCAAATCCCAAACCTTGACTATGTTGAACGGTTGATCTACATGAACGTTTCGTCAATGCTGTCACTCAACTCTATGGTGCCAATAGTCTGTTCCTTCTTTCCTTTGCTTCCCTACTTACTCGTTTAGTCTCTCATCGTTTTGTCTTTTTTAAATTTAGTTTAAATGCTCTTCTCGTGGTAGCTTCTTTGTTAATAGATTTCTTGAAAACTAGATTAAATAAGTTGAAAAAATTAGGTTGCAGAGGTATGGAAATCATATTTGAAATATACTCTTTCGTTAATTACTTTTTATTTATTGATTTCATGATTAATTTGTTTTGACTGGCAGCATAAAATCAACCATAGAGAGGTACAAGAAGGCTTGTTCAGATAGTTCAAATACTAGCTCTATTACAGAAATCAATGCTCAGGTATGACTGTGATCCACTGTTTTGAGAGTGAATCCTAGGCTGCTCTGTGCGATAATCATAACCTTGCTTCAAGTACACCGACTCCTTTAATCAGTTCTTATGAGATATCTTTATTTCCAGTAAAATTATTAGACGCCGACGTGACTAACTTTTTAGACAGAGAGCTCCAAGATCTTTTAATACATCAGAAAGTACACATGCAAGCTTTGGACTACACTGAGGAAAACTCCTTCAATTTTATCTATGAACTAACGTTAAGGCTTAAGCTGGTTTGAGTATAATCTATATCAATATTTTTTATACTCGTTGTACATTTTCATAGAAGTAAATCAAGTCTAATACAAGTGTTAATTTCCTGCATTGTGCAGTATTATCAGCAAGAATCAGCAAAGCTGAAGCAACAAATTCAGATGCTACAGAATTCCAACAGGTGGTCTGTTAACATACTTAGTACTGTTTTCCTTTTTCTGTAAACAGTTAATTATCGAATTAAAAATGAACTATCAGTTCAACCATGTTCATTAATCTCAAGTCCAAACATGTTAATAAACCCATTTTCCTTTTATGCCCCATGTACAGTTCAATGACATATATGCAGCTGTTGCTGTATATAAGTAGGAAAGAAAATGCCATCATCTTAAGCAAATGGAACTACTTTCATATAGCCAGCTTTAGGGTTCTTATATGCATGACTGATACTTTCGTGTTGCATTGAAGGCACCTGATGGGTGATTCCTTGAGTGCTTTAACCGTGAAGGAACTAAAGCAACTGGAGAATAGGCTTGAAAGAGGCCTCACCAGAATCAGATCCAAGAAGGTAATGCTTTAACCAATTCAAAGCCAGATACACAGTATAACTAACAAGAATGCATATTTACATATATGTATGGGGCATATATATGCAGCTTAGAAGGAACATCTAACATATGGTTAATCAAGATGAAACAACCCTTAAACTTATGAAATACAATGTTAGTATTATCGTTGTATGATTTCTGCTAAATTTAGCGAGGGTGGTTCCATATTTGGGATCGCATGCAGGACCTTAAGTTGTCTCTTATCTTTGTGTGATCAGGTATCATGTTATTGCTCTTAACTCTTCTGATTAATAAAACCGGAAAAAGGGTGTTTGACATGCTTAATTAAGTTTTAACCAGCTTGGCTATCCAATTTCTGTATTGCATTTGCGGATTTGCCTATTGTTTTAATGTTGATTTTTCCTCGGATTTATGAACTGCATCAGCATGAGCTCCTACTCGCCGAAATTGACTATATGCAGAAAAGGGTAATATCTTCGCTTACAATATTCATTTCAGCAGATATTTGGTCTGAACCTTAAACACCTTACCCGTATAGAAATTTTTGACTTAAACCACTTTTTTTCATACAATGTATAGGACATTGAGCTGGAAAATGAAAGTATTTATCTCAGAAACAAGGTATGTACGTAGTAGTACTGTAAAACTATCACTCACAAGAAGTCACCAAATTTTGGCCGCTTCAAAATTAAAAAAAAAGACATAAATTAAAGGATAATATTGAAAATGTCAGATAGCAGAAATGGAGAAACTTCAGCAATCAAATATGGTGAATGGTGCAGAACTGAGTGCAATCCAAGCATTGGTCTCCAGGAATTTCTTTGGTCCAAGTATGATTGATGGTGGAAGTACTGCAACTCTCTACTCATCCCACCCTGACAAGAAAATTCTCCATCTCGGGTAAACCATTTTTGTTCTCATTACTCTACTTCTCCACAACATATGAACTAATGATTCCTAGCTCCATGAAAGTGCACTTACAGCTCTTCAAGCAAGTATTTTAAGTACATAGTTAAGTTGATGTCAACACATTACATAATACTCTTTGCTCCAATTTCTTTTGCCAAATAAATACAGAGAAAATCAACATTTAATGAAAGAATTAAGAACTAATACTGTAGTAAGCTTGATAGTTTTAATAATCTGTATTAAGAAAACTAAAACTAATGATGAATTTCCTTTTCTTTGATTCTTGCAGGTGACAAGCAGATGGAGATGGAACTTATATTCATGCAGTATGATGTTATATGAAAATAATTGTTCGCCTGCCAATTCCTCTAGTATATATAACTGGTTCATATTCTAATTGATGTGTGTTTTACACTATTATTTAACGCAAATGTGTATTGCATATTGGAATTACTGCATAATTATCAGCTTTTATCAGTTGATATTTGATATTAGTCGATGTGTAATCTTCGACTATCTAGCTCGATTTGGAAATGACGTAAATCCATGTTAAGATGTGCTTGACCGTATCCACACATGTAAACACCCCTTATTAATTTGCTATTTTTATCAAAACTCTTTTGGACGAAGTTTTTACCGTAGCAAAGGAAAACTAGAGGCGCAGACGAAGTAGAGTAATGTAAAACGAATTCTCTAATTCCATTCAACAGCTGTACAGTAGCTTATATTCCATTATAGTAGTAACTGCTTCACTCACTAGTAATGATATTACAATTAATAACTAACTAATGACGTTTACACAAATATATTGTAACTTCCCCACCTTAAGATGGAATCGATTGTGAAACCATTCCCAACTTGGCAATGATGACTGCAAACTGTGGATGGCTCAAAAACATCGGCTAGTTGAAGATGAGTCGAAACATACATAGGATTAATAAAACGCTCCTTGAACTTGTTGCATACTATATGATAATTAGTCTCCAAGTGTTTAGTATGTTAATGAAACATTGGATTATCAGTGATATGTAATGCTGATTTGCTGTCACACCATAAGGGAATTGGTGTGTGAAGTTGCACCTGAAAATCCCGAAGCAAATAACACACCCATTGAAGTTCACATACTACTGAACCCATGCTTCGATACTCTACCTCACAGGAACTTCTTGAAATTGTATTCTATTTCTTAGTCTTCTATGAAATTAGTGAATCACCAAGAAAAACACAATATCCACTCAAATACTTTCTACTTATAGGACATGTCATCCATTCACTATCACAATAAACCTCAACATCTGTATTGTGTTTAGCCGAATAAAACAAACCATGAGAACTTGTTCCCTTATGATACCTGAGAACATGTAATGTTGCCAACCAATAAATCTCACATGGAGTGCATAAAAACTGACTCAACTGTTGTACACTATAAGAAATGTCTGATCTAGTCATATTTAGACATAACAGCCTCCCCACCTATCGTCTATATTTCTCTTAATCATCAAGTGAAGTAGAAACTTCATCAAATTTATGATTCCTAAGCAACGGTGTGGAAGCAATCTGCTAAAATTGTGTGGGCAAATCTGTGCTTTATTCATAACGTTATGAGTCGTATATATACACAACACATTTCCTAACAAATTCAGTTATCCTCGGCCTATTCTTAACAATCTACAATAATTACAGATATGCAAACTAATTACAGATCAACGAGAAATATGAGGAAGATATATGCCCCTGATATAGTAAGTATATTGTGGGATATGCAACAGATCCTCATCGCATTACAATCTTTAAACCAATGAATCCAACATCCATCACAATATCAGACAAGTATTTTTTTTAGAAATAAAATTTCCTGCTTCAGACCTTGCTATCTCTATTCCTAAAAAATATTTGGCATATCCTAAGTCCTTGATAGTGAACCAGGAATGCAAGAAATCCTTCACAGCAATAAAGTCGTCTTCATTATTTCCTGCTACTAAGACATCATCCACATAGACAACCATAACAAAATATGAACTTCCGGATGACTTTGTGATCAAGCAATAATCATTGGCTGATTGTGTAAAACCATAGTTCAACAATTGACTAGTAAACTTTGGATTTCACTCTCTCGATGCCTGCTTCAACCCATAGATAGACTTACGGAGTCTACAAACTTCTCCAAGTTTAGCCTTTGTATAGCCTTTAGGGGGAGCCAAGTAAACCTTCTCCTTCAAATATGCATGAAGAAATGCGTTATTAATGTCTAGCTAATGAATACACCAACCATTTTGTGCTGTCAAAGCCAAGAAAACTCTGACCGTTACAAGCTTTGCAACCCGAGAAAAACTATCAAAAAATCCTCCTTTCCTTCTGGTTGTATCCTTGGGCCACTAACCTTGCTTTCAGTCTCTCCACTGTCCCATCTAGGTTAAATTTCACCTTATAGACCCATTTTGCACTAATAACATGCTTATCTTTTGGTAAAGGAGTGATCTCCCACGTAGCATTATCCTCCAATGCCTTTAACTTTTGTTTCATTGCCTTAACCCAACCAAGATGCAACACAGCCTGTTTGTAACTAATAGGCTCTTTGATCCTCTCAATATTTGCCATAAAAGTCAAATAATACTCTAAGAATTTTAAATCCATCATTTGCAAGTCGACATTAGCAACTAGATTCACATTGCTACAAACAAAATCCTGCATCCATGCATGTGTCTTCCTTGGTCTAGTACTGGTGCGCAATATAGCTACTGGTATTTCTTCCTCGGATATACTATTAGTATGTGCAAGTGGTGACGCATTTGTTTCATGAATATCAGAAGGAGAATGAACAAAAGTAGCTAGAATTGTAGCTGATAAATCACCAGTAATAGCTTCATGTTGGTGTTGCGGCAACACCTCCTGATCATGGTCAGTAACACGCACAAATAGAAGAGAAGGACACAATTCATTCTTAGATATAGCTTTATAAGGAAACTGATCTTCATAGAATGTTACATCTCTAGAGATAATGATGAGGTGAGATTGTAAGTCATATGCCTTTTGACCAGGAACATAACCTAAGAAAATACATTTGAAAGATTCAGGAGGAAACTTATCTTTATTTGGCTGAGTATTGGTGACAAATCACAAGCAACCAAAAGTCTTCAATCGTCCATAATCAGGCCTTTTGTTGAAGAGAACTTCAAAAGGACACTTCCATTTCAGAATTGGAGATAGCAGTCTATTGATTATGTGTGTAGCAATAAGCATTGCTTCTCCCCAGAAATGCTTGGGTAAGCCTGCTTGAAATAGAAGAGCTCATGCAACTTGAGTCAGGTGCCTATGTTTTCTTTCCATGACTCCATTCTGCTAAGGAGTATAGACACAAGTTTTCTGATGTAATATTCCCATCCTCCCCAACATAGCTCTACATGTCTCATGAACAAACTCAGTGCCATTGTCAGTTCTAATGCTCTTAACCTTGCAGTCAAACTGATTATGCAACATAAGGAAACATTGTTCAACAGTTTGAGTGACTTGTTGCTTGTATTTAAGCAAAAAAAAATAGAAGTTGCTCTACTAAAATCATCAACAACAGTCAACATGTAATGAGCTTGATTAATGGCAGATTTGGTGTAAAGTCCCCAAAGATCTATGTGCAACAACTCTAGTATAATTGTGGTTTGAATTGAAGAAGTAGGAAAAGATAGTCTATGTTGTTTGGAGAAATGACAAACATCACAAGTTTTATTATAACTAAAAAAAAAGGAATACAAGGTATGTGTTGGATTATAGGAAAAGATGCATGTCCCAACCTTTGATGCCAATAAGTGGCATTATTTTCACTAATTACAGTAGAATGAGAAACAAAATTACAAGTATGAAGAAATGTATCGAATGGAAAACAAATATTAAGAGAGCCGTCATGTGAGTCATTTGATGAAGAGGTAGGAAGATGAAAAGATTGTGAGGTGAGTATATATAGATTGCCTATGAATTAACCAATAGCAATGAGAGCTTTACTCTGCCGATCATGTATATAACAACAAGAAGGAAAACAAGAAACAAACACATTAGCATCTTTAGCAAGTTTGTTGATAGAAAGCAAGTTGAATTTGAAGGAAGGAATAAGTAGAACATCTTTAAGTTTAAGGGTAGAGTGTAAGGTAACATGGCCTGAATGTTTAACATGTTTAAGATTATTATCAGGGAGATGAATTGGCACAGGAAACTGGAGTTGTGCAATATTCTGCATAGATCGTTCATCAAAACACATATGATTGGATGCACCATTATCAACTATCCAAACATCACTTGAATTTAGGGAATAAGCATTAGGAATGTGATGTATCTTAGCTTCCTTACTTGCAAAATTTACAAGATCAGTCACCATGTTCACATACTCTTTAAATTAAGGAATTCACCATACTAGCAAGATTATCATTAGTTGCCAATCTGTCTACGAGTGTTGTATCAAATTGTTCTTGTTGCTTTGAACCAATCTGGATAACCATGGATTTTAAAACATGCATCCCGTGTATGACCGGCCACATTACAATGATCACAAAATATGTCCTTCTTGTTTGCCTCTTTCCGATTATAACTACCACCCTTAGCATTAGAATTCTTGGCCAAAAGATCATTAGCTTCAGTAATAGTACTACCATAAATTATACTCACTTGTCATTGTTTTTCAACTCTCAAGACCATAGAATAAGCTTTATCTATGTTAGGCAAGGGCTCAAGATTCAAAATCTGACTCTTCACATTATCAAATGTTGGATGAAGTCCCATCAGGAATTGCATTAGTCTAGCAAATTCCTCTCTTTCAGCCAGTAAAACAGTCAAATCACAACTACAGCCATGACAATTACAACTAGGTAAAGGCATAAGTCTATATAATTCTTCCCAACATCGATTGATCTTGCTATAATAAGCAGTAACAGAATCAATACCCTATTTCAAAGACGAAACCTCTCTTTGCAATTGATACCGAAGAGGACCATTATTCTCGCCAATTCTTTTCTCAATCATATCCCATAACACCTTAGAACTAGCACAATAGATGAAATTATCAGACATCTCCTTAGTCATAGAATTCAAAAGCCACACCTTAATCATGGAATCAACTTTCTTCCATTTTTTGTAGAGATTAGGATTCGTAGGAGCAAGAAAACTTCCATCAATGAAACAAATCTTGTCCTTAGCTTCAAGACTAGTTTTAACAGCTATACTCCAGGTAAGATAATTGTTACTTGTGAGAGGAGTAGGGATGGCAGTGAGTTTTCAACCCAATTAATATCCGCACTACCCTACCCTAAAAAATGAATATGGAGGCTAAAAAATAGATTTTAAATGGATGTTGAAAAATAGATGTGGATATGGATTTGGATATGGGTCTAGTGATAACCCGAATCATGGATACTCATATCCTACCCGTTTTTTATTAACTCTATTTTTTCTTGAATATTTATGGTTAAATATAATAAAATATTAATATTTTAAAAGAAAAACAACTTTAAAATCTCTACTTTACTCCTCAGTACTCACATTTTTTTATCATATTTTATTTTCTTATAGGATGATAATAATGCAAATGATATGGAGATGGAGTTTTGAATGTTGTAGAGTTCAC
>JAOSBK010000204.1:5690242-5700594 GCA_027568895.1 Erythroxylum shatona
CTCTTTATATTTTCTATTTAGAAGTTATATTTTTATGTGCTATACAACCCGATGGATATCCAAAAACCCGAACAACCTGATGGATTTGGATATGGGTAGTAAATCGTAAAAACCGATAGATATGGATATGAATATGGATATGGGTTGAGTCATAAAAAATAGATATGAATATGGGTTGAATAAAACCTAACCGAACCCTACCCATTGCCATCCCTAGAGAGAAGAAGCAACCAGAAACATTCCTGGATGATCGGCACTCTGCAAATGCAATGGATCCCCATCAAGATCACGATTCATTGCTGCAGAAGGAGCTTCATGAACAACGTCGCCACGCAGAGTAGCCATGGCTTCAAAGAAATCGAATTAGCAATCAAGTATGAGTTCGATCGTTGAGCACTGATACCATGCAGCAAAGAAAAACTAGAGGCGCAGACGAAGTAGAGCAATGTTAGTCACGTAAAAATTGAGTTTTATATCTTTTGTGGAGTATAACTAAAAAAGAGAATAAGTTGGTAAAGCATCATTTATCGTAAAAGACAACCAAAAAAGGCTTACTTTAAGGAATCTGTTTTCCAACAAATTATTAAAAATAAAACAATGCGATAGAATATTGAAAACAAAACAGTATGAGTTCAAAGTGGTTCGGTCTTGTTGCAAGGAAATAGTAGAAACGTCTCAATTATTGAAATTTTAATTCTAAAAGATGCACGATTTGATGAAATTTTTATGCATAGTTATAGAATGTTCACCAAATTCTGAAAGTTTAATTTAATATATAATATTATGAACATGAACATGAACAAGTTTGCTATATATTATAACAAACCTTAACCAGAAAACCATTTAATGAACATAAATGAGCAGAACTAGAAGATGGTCGAGTTCGGTTTGTTTATCAAATAAGCCTAAGATTGAGTTCCTTCAAATCAACTTTTATTGAATAATGGCATGCAGAAATTTAGAAGTTGCAAGAACATGAGGCCTTTACTGTATTATGTCTCCTCCTCCACATCAAAAACAGCAAGCTACATCACAAGACCACCAACTACAAGGGTCTGCCATGCGTCTCAGGTTAAAATGCATCATACTACTTTCCAAACATTGCTTAAAACTATGCATGTAATTGCAAGATGTTTACATATATATTGGTGAGAACTCCAAACAAGAATCAAAATCATATCAGCTGAAATCTGTGAATTTGAGTTGCAACTTGGAAGTGTTAGGCAGTACTATAATCATTCATATAAGGATATACAAAGATAAGCAGTTTGCACCCCTCACAAACAAAAACCAGCTAGGAGACTAGTAGCTGATTTTTTTTTTCTTTATTTAATAAGATTTCAATGCTTCATAGAATACCGCATCGTTTTTCAGCTCTCTTACGAAGTTCCTCGGTCTCTCTTTGAGCCTTTTCCAGATTCTCTCTAAGCTGGCGGATTTCATCATTTGATCTCATTTGAGCTATTTGGGCAGTCTCTTCTGCCTTTAGCCTCGCAGCTTGCTCATCTGCCAACTGCTGCTCAAGCCTGTGTGTTGCCTCTCGAAGCTTAGACTCGACCTACAAAATACGATCGATGAAAATAAACTTTTAGACCATTTCAAGATAACTTACTGACACTATGTCTATAAGATCACAATGTATATACAAGGTCATCGATTTTCTAAATCAGTAGAAGAATCAAAAGGACAAGACCTAACTTTAAGTGTTACCAAATTACAGCAAGGAGATTTCACACAACCAAAAGATCATATAGAATTTTATTCAATTCAGCAAGGAATGCTTGTTTCAGCTTTCAAGTCCCTACCATAAATGCGTCTAAATAAATGCAGTGAGTGAATGTTGAAGGAAAAGTTAGTTTGTTGTAAATCATGTGAAAGGATCTGAATTGCATGAAATTAGAAACTCTACCATAATCATGAAGCTCAACATTTCTGTATGCTAATAAACTACAAAGTGTTAACAGAATCACTGACTTGAATTAAATGGTGTCACCAAACTGTTATCTAGTTGCACATATATGCAATTAATTCTTTTTCTTTACACTTCGTTTGTTCATCCCACACATTTATTCCGTCAATTCCTATTATTTCTTGACATAAAATAGGGATAGCACATATATGTAAAAATAAGTACCCTGTCTTCTGTAGCATCACAATGCTTTGCCAGCTGTATAGCATAAGCTTAACATGTAGATTTTACACGCAAAGCTACACAATTCAGACCCAAAATTTAGAAACAAAAGTAAAGTTTAGACATAGTCCACGCTATGTTTACAAAATTTTCCACATATTAATATATCATGGATCCAATTTAATAGATCTGCACAATCATCTGTCTTTCAGTTTCTTAGGAAATTTTCTAACTGGATGTTACGTTCCCAATAACAAACTATATCAAAATGAAATAGAGTAGATAACAAGATTCTATACAATGTTTACTTAAACAAAAAAAGGAATTTCAACCAACACACAAGATTGTTCAAGATGATCGAATGAGATATCACAAAATCCCTATTTATTATCCTCTTTATCAAGTGCTTCCATTTAAGCTATTTCAGATTTTTCATTTCACTTTGAACTAAGAATTCATTAGTAGGGATTCTTTCTTTGTTGGTTTGATATTCTTAGACAATAACACCAAAAGCTCAGCTCAGCTCAGGTTGAGGAAACAGTTATGTCAAGACCTCAGATAAAAGCATAGATGTATTTGAGAAATTGATCCGTAAGAATGAAGGGAGATGAAATACCATCTCAGTTATTCGTTTCAGCTGGTCTTCATATGTCATCTGCATCTGCGCCTTCAAATCTGATATTTCTTGCTTAGTATACCCTTCTAGGGAAGAAACTTCTTCTTGTTGATTGCGGAGTTTCATTTCCCCCTTCTGTCATATTAATTAAAACATTAGCGGTGAAGGTAGTGCAATGTAATAGACTTTACCAAACTTCTGTATACACCCACCTTCAATTCCACAAATAATTCATCAGTGAATGGTTGTCCATTGTTCTGAGCTATAACCAAGTTCACAAGTACAAGAAGCTCTTGAACCTGATTACCTCTTTTACCGTCATCTTTGGTCTTGTTATCAAAAAGCACTACTCGATTGTTACACATCACAAGAATGTCCTACATAAAAATTACACTGGATTTAAATACTATTGACTACAAAATGCCATGCAACAATATCCAACTAACCATTATAAACACACAAAATAAAATTATGCAACTAAACAGGGCTGCTAACAGTCAAGAATTTATGAAGTAAATCAACTCAAAAACAGAATAAATTACAAATTCTATATTTCAAGAGTCTAGTGTTGTTTCTCTGCCCTCCTGGATTATATGCTAAAGCATGCACTGGAGTGGATCTGCAGCAAATGAATAATGTCTTAAAGACGAAATGGCAGTAGTTGAGAAAAATGAAATAAAATATTTAAGATCTATAGGATCGTGAAAGCCAGGCCTCTGAATTTTAGATGATGGCTCATTTCCAATAAGCTCTCACAGCCTAAAACAATCTATCTTTCCATAGACTGATAAATTGCAATTAAATTCATAAAAATATTTCATACATGAAAACTACTTCTCTGAAATCATATGTCAACTATTATTAAAGGAGACGACTACAATTCTTAAAATATATAAAATTGTTGAAGACCACCGACATTTATTATTAGGATTACTACTACCAAATATGATAAAAGAATCGATACTAATGATTCATGCAAGTTAGTTTAGAATTTCCACTTCCTTGCTGCATCATATTCTATCACATACGCATCAACAGGTTGACGGATTCATCTCCAACATAAATCACAAAGAATCATAGCTGAAGAAAATGACCTTCAGAGGTTCTGGACATTCACGACCTAGATAATCGTCCAATGTTTCGTCATTGTCTTCTAACTCATCTCCCCCAGTGAAGACAACAATCATGTAGTCAACTATCTTCCTTCCAAACAAAGTCTGTAAGCTACGAAGAGCTGCTTCTTCTTCTTGTGAAAAGCGAGTTCTTACTGAGAAAACTAAAATGACTGCATGGATTCCATCCTTTGCCATATTAATACACTTCACAATTTCTTTGCCAACAAATTCAGATTCAGCAGAAAAATCAAATAGTCCTGCAATAGATTGATCATCATTTTAATTAACAAAAGAGAAGAGACCAAAGATGTTAGTCTTGTAATGACCAAAAACATGCCCATAGATTCTTTCTTCTATACCAGGAGTGTCAATGACATTGATAATTTGACCATCCCCCAACACAGTCTGTTGCAACTCAGAAGTGCTAGTAACTCCAGATGAGCTAGCTCTTGATTTGAAGGCCCTTCTCCCCAGGATACTATTTCCAGTTGCACTTTTGCCATTGCCAGTACGTCCAACCAAAACAACAGTGCGAACTCCATAGGGTGGAGAGGTAAACTCCCAATCGTCGTCAAACGAATGTCCACCCATACTGACAAGCCAAACCACTCACTGCATGAAAGCTTTAACGAAACTTCATTAATAAAAGTAACCCAATAATTTAAAAGAACACCCTTTTCTCAATTTAGAAGAAAACTATGTAATTATCCAATAGTGATCATAAAATGGATAATCTCCTGGTCACTGCTCTTCATCCAAAAAGCATAAAAACTACATACATAAGGAATCAGCATATCGAACGATTCAAAAACAGAGGAAAAAAAGAAACAAGGTTACTCAACATAGAAACCCACGAACAGTAATCAAAATTCAGCAGCATATACTAATTTGTTCTCTTATCAAACGACTTCCCACATCACCAAAATGTAATCTTAACCTTCAAGACGTAAAATCTGAACAAGTAGACAATCCTAACAAGTCGATCAATTCATATACACACGCGCGCGCACAAAATTAAACCAAAAAGCAACATTAGAAACCGAATCGTAGCGATCCCCTGTCCACAGTTTACCTATGTGTCCATTTACAAACCAAGTGAAACAAAGGGCAAACACATAATAAGAAGAAGAATCGAAGACCAACCTACGTAAAAATTTAGATTGCGGGGGCAACTTAGAGAGACAGACTCCCTACTTTGGAAGTCCAAACGATGAAGGAACCAAAGCTAAATAGCTAATAGTAATACGAAGTTACGAACTCTATACAGTTGAGTGTAATAGACTTTTTTGTGCTCTGGAATTCTACTCTTTACTTTTGTTTCGAGTCTTTTAGCTGGGCTTTGATTGCTTGTTGCAGTAATAAGTTTATTGGACGGTTCAGATTGAACAACGTTGTAGTCCAAGGTTGTCGGGGCCGTTTCCAACCTAAGTCAAACTCCCATTAATCTGTTAGTGCCAGAGCCCAAAGACCGTCACGGATCATGGGAATGATATCTGCCGCTCGTGATAAATAGTTATCCTGACATTCGTCGGACATGTTCCACGAACTAGATGAAGTGAAATTAATCTTGAACTTGGAAATCAATAATTTCTTTAAACATAATAACATTTTTTTCAATGTGGATTTTTTTTTTGAATTTATGGAAGATGGAAGGACGATTCGCATCTTGTATTAGGCATTGTATATAGTTTTCTTTTTTGTGAAAATAAGTTGAGTTCGAGTATAATTAAATTCTAACGTATAAGTTTTGAAAATTTTATGTTTATTCTCGGTTTAACAAAAAAAACACTTTATTTTTTAAACTTGAACTTCATTCATAATCAAAAATAAAGTTTTAAATTTATATTTTTACTAATTATATAAAATATAAACAAAGTATTTAATTATTTATCAAATAAATAATATATATTTGTCTAAAATAAAATATAGTTTACGGTATTAATATATAAATATAATAACTTATTAGATAATATTTATGAATTTATATAAAATACGTAGTTTATTATGATATATATAACATCATAATTAATTAAAATAAAACAAAAATAAATGTTGATAGAAATATTTTATTAAAATGAATGATCTAAAATATAATAAAATAGATTGTAAATTTTTATGTAAAATAAATACTTTCACATCATGTTGCATTCACGCATTCACTCAAAATTTGAATTACAAATCTTTGCAATTCAGAAACAACCGTTCTGAATTGGTCAAGCAAATGTAAAATATTAAAAGTAATATTATAAACAAAATAAAATGTAAGGATGTCAATGGGTCGGGTTAGGCCCGAGCCGTTATTGGCTCGACCTAAAGGCTAGGTCTGGATCGGGGTTGGGTCGCTATTAGCTTGACCCAAAGGCTGGGGTCGGGCCGACCCCGAGCAACCTTATATATTTTGTAAAAAATTAAAAAACAATGTTGTTTTTTATATTCCGATTAGGCCACAGGTCGAGCCGCCTGTTGGGCCAAACAATTTTGGCCTATGGCTTGCCTATGACCTGGTCAGCCCGGGTGAAAATAGGGCTGGGTTAGGCCAAAATTTGCATTCCTAATAAAATGATGATTAATTTCAACAAATAACAAAGGGGAAAATATATATATATCTTGATTAAGTTTGTCTCTCTGACAAATAGCAATGAACATCTCAAAATCACTATAAGCATCCTTACAGATCTCTATTTGTGAGCTTAAGAGATCTTGCATCATCTCGTAGAAAACAATTATTGTAATAATTAATAACACTCTTCTATCAACTTCAATTTTCTTTGCAAATTTTGATCTAAAATAGACAACAACAACAATTCCCAGTGAAAATCTCGCTAAAATGCAAGTCTTGGGAGGTCCAATAATATGCAACTTTATCCTTACATGATAGAGAAGTTGTTTCTAATAGACCCATATATATTGCAAATTAATATCAATACAAAATATCAATAAATACATATAACTAAACATATAAAATTATGTGATACAATACATATAGAACTTGGTAAAGATTAACAGTATAAGATAAAATATGTAAATAAATACGCAAACTAGGAAAAAAAAAACTTCCTCCTATCCAAAATAAGTGTCGTTTTAGAGAGATGCACACTTATTAAGAAAGTTAGTGAAATGTTTAATATACCCTTATTAATTGCATGTTGAATTGCCTTGAAAATGTAATATGTATAATTAGGATGTGAGAGAAATTTAAGGATAATTTTGGAAATAAAATTATAAACATGCATGAAAAATTGTGAACGACGCTTATTTTGAATAATTAAAATCCATCTAAAACGACACTTATTTTGGATAGGAGGGAGTAGCTGATTGATTGTCTTCAAACGTTTGACTCCTCTATTTAAGTACGAAAATTATTTGAAGAGTAACAAGTCCGATAGTTAGTTTAAGATAAACAGATAAAAAAAAACTCTTATATAGGAGTGTTTTCATCAATCAGATAAAATCTTAATTATCAAAAGTTAATTGTACCTTTTAATTGAAATTCTTATATATCTACGTTTTTAAATCAGTATTTGTTCTTATAATTATTTTATGCAGTTATAGACTATAAATAAAATATTAACCTTAAAAGAAAATGAAAATAGAAAGAGTTGCATAAATTTTTCATAGATGATGAAATAGTACAGGTAAACATGACTTCTATAAAATTTAAATTCTTATAAGAATATTCTACAAAATACTAAGATATATAATATTCATACCCTTATAATTTTTTTAAAGTCTTGTCTTCGTAAGTTATATTACACAAAAATAATTAATTTTACCAAACATCTCTGACAAACAATTAATGCAATCCACTGGTCAAATCAACTAATATAATCAGCTATTAACTAAACAGGTCTTTGTTACATCATTGCCTTTTCAATGATTACTACCAGACAACAGCTTTGCCTTTTGAATTGTAGGTTCTTACCAGACAATCTTCGCCTATCTACAAGCCCCAGCCTGCATTGCCTGATGCAATACATATATGTTTCATTTTTCAAGTTTATATATATATATATATACTAAGGACGAACGAGAAGTACAACCACGAAATTCATCTCATTCGTCCATTTAATATAATGATTAGATTCTTTCCCTCTGATCATGTCTCTGAATTAAATTGAGCTGTCACTCATGCTTCATTGCGTTCCGTCACTCATCCACGAAGGATGACTGCGTTTTAACTTCATATATGCTTACGGGTGTGACATCTTAGGTGTTATTCATTCAGTAGGATGTTTTAATGTAATTAATTTTTTGATTTATTATTTATTAAAATGTAGTTACTTGTTTAAATTGTTAACATTAATATTTGGTATATATATTACTACTTTAATAATTATTGTTAATTATTATTAATTATTATATATATATATAGTCACACTCGTGAAAGTGTTTGAAATATGCACAGTGCATTTTCATGACAACAACGAGTATTTTTTCCATTATCTTTATCACATAATCAATCATATCTAAAAACTTACCTAAGTATAATTTGTACCTCAATAAAACCATTGAAATCACAATTCATAACTCATTGAATCACTTTCAGATTTTTCCAAAAAACTGAATTTCGGGTTTACTGTTCTTGATCATTTAGATAATGAAAATAAAAAATTGGGCAATGTTCTCTTCTAAAAGAGTGTTCCCCTATCTCTTAGGCTTCTATTAACACCAAAATCATTTAATTTGGTTCAGAAATTTGAAAGCTATACTTGTAACATTTTCATACTGTTTTTATTCTGAAACAGTATACTATACTCAACTTCCATCTAGAATTGAATATCTTAGAGACTGAATTACAATTTGACTTCTTCAGATAATTTGCCTATGTTTCTAATTTACTCCAAATTAAAAATATCTCATTCTGATGTCTAAAGAAGAAGTTATGGTCAAAAGAAGCAAGAATGTTTAGCTTGTACAATACTCTCGGGTGCACTGGACTATTGGAGGGCACTATGTCATGATGTGACAAATAAAGATCAATCTAGCAATTAACACTCACGGGTGTGTGGAAGAAAAGTCACAGGTGTGAGAGAGTCATGCCTGTGCAAGAGTCACTCACGCCTGTGCAAGAGTCAGGGTGCGCAAGAAAGTCACGCCTGTTCACACTCTATCAGATTGTCCCATACTTTTCGCTCAATCTCTGTTGAATGATTTCATATGGCTAAGAGTTTTGGTGAAGAGGTAGGGCAATGTATTACAAGTCCAATGGTTCAATTCTCATACCATTTGGAGGTTGAATGAAAAAGATATAGCCAAAAGATCGAAGGATGTTGTGTTAGCTTCCAACCTTCAAAATCGCGATTGTGTTGATTTTGCAAAGTCGTGATCATCCTCATGCAATATCACAATTTTGGCCATTAACTAACGAAGTCACGATTGTGCTTTGTTGCGATCGTGACATCCATTGAACAATAGCGGGGTCACTATTGTGTCGCGATAGCGACTTTCCAGTTGCACTCCTTCACTTCTAACCTCCATAACTTCTAATCTAGAAATCCAAAAATTTCAAACTTTATATCATTAAAAAGCTAAAAGAAAGATCTACAACTTTTATGAAGACAATTTTCTCAAAATCTTCTTAGATCAATACAATTTAATCATGGAAGTTTTAGACCACATTTTTACTCTTTTTTCTCTTTTATTTCTTTTGTTCTAAACCAACTTCTTTAACATATCTTTTTTCACTAAATCCGACACTTGAAATTTATTTCTATTCTCATTATCATTTTTCCGATATTTTCATTTTCTACATTCTCTTAAATTTCTCCCTCTAACTAACATTTAAACAATCTTTCTCATCTTAAAACATCGTTGGCTTTATGTTGGAGAGTTGTTTGCTAACAATCATCGGTTAATTTAAATATAATTAAGAGGTTGTTGATTAAAATGAAATTAAATGTTATCATCTTTATTTAAATATAATTAAGTTATAATTAATTAATTAATTTAAATATCATAAGCGCATATAGTTATTGTCATTTTATTAAATATAATTTATGTATATAAGTAATTGGTTAATTTACATAGAATTAATATATTGATTAATTAAAATATAATTAATTGAATAATTAATGAAAAATGAAATTTAATGTTATTATTAAGTACCATATGTTAATATTAATATCCATGCATTATTAATTGTTCATTGTTCATTGTTACGTGAGTTGTTAGCTAAAAACTATGGGTTAATTTAAATATAATTAATAGGTTATTAATTAAAATGAAATTAAATGCTATCATCTTTAATTAAATATAATTAAATTATAATTTGTTAGTTAATTTAAAAATCATAAGTGCATGTAGTTTTTGTCATTTTAAATTAAATATAATGTATAATATAATTAATTTATTAATTGATTAAAGTATAATTAATTGACTAATTAATGAAAATGAAATTTAATGTTATTATTAAGTACCATATGTTAATATTAATTTTATATGTTATTCATATCCATGCATTATTAATTGTTCATTATTATTAATTTTTATA
>JAOSBK010000204.1:5700694-5714033 GCA_027568895.1 Erythroxylum shatona
TGGAAATAAAATTATAAACATGCATGAAAAATCGTGAATGACACTTATTTTGAATAATTAAAATCCCTCTAAAACGACACTTATTTTGGATAGGAGGGAGTACAAGAATAAATTACATTAGCCATTATAATAAAGTAAATAGACTAAGTAAGAAACTACTTAGGCTAAAAAGCGTTGCGAGAAAAGTACTACTTAATCAAAATATTAAAAATATCTATAAAATAAATGACTCGAAGGAAAAAGTTTAGAGGATTTAAGAGAATGATAAAAACTTCTCTATATGAGATCCTTTATTTATATCCTAGAGTGCTAAATTGTTTTATTGCAGACCATATCCTTGGTAAATTTAACAAAGGCATATCATTCTTGATCACTTCACCTTAGTTCTGCTTAAGCCTCCCTTTTTTCCTCTTACAATCCCTAATTATTATTTTTTCACATTTTCTTACTGAGCGTCAAAGAGTCTCATCATATGTGAACTACCTAAGTCTCGATACTCTTAATTTATCATTAATATTGGCCACCTTTAATTTGTCTCTTACCAATACATTCTCGGTCTTATCTCTTCTAATAAGATTACACATCGATGGAGTATCTTTATCTCAACCACCAATACCTTACAATTATATAATTATTTGATGGGTCAACACTCTATCCCATAACGCATAGCTGGTCTAATTGTTAAATAATATAATTTACCTTTAAATTTAAGTAGTATTTTCTTGTCACATAATAGTCCTGATGTACTTCTCCATTTAATTTATCTTGATTTAATACGATGGACTATATCTCCATCGATCTCTCAATTATTTTGAATGAAAGACCTAGGTACTTAAAACACTATTTTTGTGTTGTAACTTCTGAACTGATCTTTAGCTCCACATCAGGATCTACCCTATGGATCGAAATAGACATTAGGATTAAAAATGTCTCAACTGCAAGCAACGAAGAATAAAGTTGTCTTTCTTATTGCTCATTAATGATTGCAAGATAAGGTGTGTACAAAGAAGACCTATTTTTTAGATTGGCTTGATTGCTTCCTTCACACTATCTATGACATCATAAAAATAACTAATTGTTGTCTTCTCATTACTATTAGCTAGATGAAGCACTCTCATTAAAGGCTTACAAACTCATATTACAAATTAACACTGAGACCAAAATTTATAATCTTCAAGCATAATTCTAAAAACCTTAACTTCAACGTTAGACTTGGAATACTGTCATGCACCTCACTTGTCACTTATAAACATTTCCCTCAACTCTTTTTTCATCAAAACAAAACACTAAAGTGATAACAAATTATTCACAAACCTGGTTATAGTAGGATGCACAAATTCCTAACATTGGTGAAATCTTTCCTCATCAAAATTCGGACTCATGCCCAAGTATAGATAAACTTGATCACTCTCTTTACTTTTTGCATAGTCTCATTAATGATAAAAAAATCTAATATCTACTTTTTCCAACATCAGGTCAATATCATGTGCAGCAACTGAAAATTTTGAAGTTCATGATGAACCTCTGAACAAGCTGATGTCAGCTCAATGTCAACAATTAATAGCTCTTCTTGCTAATCACATTTAAAGTTCAACATAAGTCATAGAAGAATCAAAATCTAAGTCGACAGTTTGTAATTTCAGTGGTATCATTTCCTCATCCATCTTAAAATTTAATTTAGCTAATTCCAATACTTGGATTATTGACACTAGTGCAACACATCATATGAGGTGCTTATTAAAGAGCTTTGTTGAATCAAGAAAAATAGATAATGCCTTCATCACATTACCAAATGGTGAGGCAATTCAAGTTATAAGAGTTGGCACTATAAGATTAAGTGGTGGTTTAGAGTTGGTTGACAATCTTTTTGTTCCCAACTTTAGATATAATTTGATTTTAGACAGTAAGTTCGCTACTACAAAATCAGTCTCAGTTATCTTTTCAGCCAATCTTTGTCTTATCCAAGACCTTATGTAGGGGAAGATGATTGGGATAGGTAAGAGAAATAAGAATTTATTCATTTATGAAAGTGCAAGCTGCTGTTTGGAGGTTGCTACTGCCATTTTCAAGACAAGCAATAAAGTTTCTCTAACTCGGTCTGATATATGGCATTTTTGTCTATGATATCTTTCTTATGCAAAGCTTGAAATTTTACAAAATGCTTTGAATATGTCTAGAATGAAGGATGAACATTCAAAACATTGCTTAATATGTCATGTAACAAAGTAAAAGAGACTGCCTTGTGTCTCTATAAAATAATATGTGTGATAAACCATTTCAGTGGATCCATTTTGATATTTGGGGGCCTTTCCAAACTCCTACTGTTGAAGGCTATCTTTTCTTTCTCACTATAGTTGATGATGCATCAAGAATTGTAGAGATATATCTTTTGCATAATAAATTTGAAGACGTTAAGTTCTTTTCTGAATTTTTTTCTTTGTTTTGAATCAACATAGGGTGAAAATCCATTTGTTAGATCAGAATTAGCATTTGCTAATTTGTTTGCAGAGCAAGGAATATAATCCTTTCATTCTTGTGTCAATACACCTTAACAAAATTCAGTTGTTGAGAGAAAACATCAACATATCTTGAATGTTGCGAGATCTTTGGTGTTCCAATCAAATATTTCTATTGCATATTGGGGTGATTGCATACTTACTACAGCATATCTTATCAATAGAACTCCTACACCTATTTTGAAAAATAAAACACAATTTCAAGTTTTGTTTAAGAAGAAACCACCATACAATCATCTCATAATCTTTGTATGTCTTTGTTATGTATTCACTTCATCTCAGTCAAGACACAAGTTTGCACCTAGAGCAACTCCTTTAGTTTTTCTTGGCTATCCAGCAGGATACAAAGGTTATAAGTTGCTTGATTTCAATACAAATACAACCTTCATTAGTTGAGATGTTGCATTTCATAAATCAAATTTTCCCTATAAGCATCAAGTATCGGAATTGCAGAATGTTGGTGTTCATGACAACTATTCTGGTTTTGATGTTTCTCATCCTACTGGTGATGATTGCTTGTCAAAGGTTGGTGGTGACTGTTCACCAAAGGCATTTAGAGTAATTAAAAGGCCATCTTACCTGTCAAACTATCATTGTTATACTATTGTTGCTACAAACACTAATTGCTCTACAATTCATCCTCTATCCAAAATCTTAGATTATTCAAAGTTAAGTCCAACTTACAAAAGTTTTATTGCACCAATCTAAACTCATGTTGAACCTTCAAGCTTTTCACAAGCTAGTTAAATATCAGATTGGCAGGAAGCAATGAGACTAGAGTTGAAAGCTTTGGAAGATAATGGTACATGGACAATTACTTCTTTTCCACATGGTAAGAATGCAGTAGGGTGTAAGTGGGTTTATAGGATTAAATATAAAGTTGATGGGTCAATTGAAAGGTATAAAGAAAGATTAATTGGTAAGGGTTATACACAGTAAGAAGGGCTTGACTACTTTGATACTTTCTCTCTTATAGCTAAGCTTGTTACAGTTAAAACATTGTTAGCTTTAGCTTCAATTCTTGGTTGGATTTTAGTTCAGCTAGATGTCAACAATGCAATTCTTCAATGAGAGCTTATTGAGGAGGTTTATATGCATTTACTAGCAGGTCTTACTTGCAAAGATAATCAAAAGTTGCCTCAAAATGTAGTGTGTGAGCTTCATAAAACCTTGTATGGATTGAAGCAGGCTTTAAGGGAGTGGTTTTCTAAACTTTCTAAAGTGCTTCTTGATCAAGATTTTCTCTAGTCATCTGCTGATAATTCCTTGTTTGTTAAAGCACATGGTTCATTGTTTATAACCTTGTTAGTTTATGTGGACGATATCATTGTAGCAAGCAATGATCAGCAAGCAATTAATAAGATCAAGAGGTTTTTCAATAGTAAATTTAAGCTCAAGGATTTAAGGGCATTAAAATACTTTCTCGGATTGAAGATAGCCAGATCACATAAAAGGATTTTCCTTAATCAAAGGCATTATGCACTTCAGCTCTTACCTAGTGCAGGTATGCTTGGTTGTAAACCAAGAAAAGTGCCTATAAGCCCTGATATCAAATTATCTACTGAAGAAGGTGAATCTCTTGATGATCCATCTAGCTAGAAAAGGTTGATTCGTAGGCTGCTTTATTTTAACATCACTCAACTAGATTTGAATTTTGTTGTTAACAAGTTAAGTCAATCCTTGGTTCACCTAAAGATACACACATGAAGGCAGCTCACAAAGTTTTGCAATATATCAAAAACATAGTTGGAGAGGGACTTTTCTATCCCACTACTTCAAAATTAAAGCTTACAAGCTTTATAGATGCTGATTGGGCTACCTGCCCTAATATGAAGTATCAGTGCTTTTTGTGTGTTTATTGGTGACTCCTTAATTTCTTGAAAATCCAAGAAGTAGCACACTATTTCCCGTTCATCTGGAGAAACTAAATATCGTTCCTTAGCCAATTTTACTTGTGAAATAATGTTGTTGATGACTTTACTTACTGATTTGCACATTCAATTTTAACAGCTAGCTTTAGTCTTCTACGATAATCAAGCTGCATTGCATATTGCTGCTAATCATGTTTTCCATGAGCGTACTAAACACAAATAAATTAATTGTCATCTTATTGGAGAGAAGGCACAAACTAGATTCATCAAGTTACTACATGTTTCTTCTAAACTTCAGCTGGCTGACTTGTTTACTAAAGCTTTATTTGTCTCTCAATTTCATATTCTTCTTCGCAAGATGAGAGTTCTCAACATCCACTCTCTATCTTGAAGGGGCATATTAACATAAATAATATCCAGGTCCATTCTATGTTCTAAAGTATTATAGATTGTTAAGTTTAGGGGAGTTTTTGTATTTTTTTTCTGATGAGTTTGTTTAAGTTAGTCGGTTATATTTGTTCATCACTTTTTCAACTGACTTAGCTTATGACACTACAAGAAAAATGGAGTTTAGTGACGGAAATTATCGACGAAATTTGTATACATTTCGTCGGTAATCTTATTTAGCGATAGAATTTACTGACGAATTAACGTCGTCGGAGATACGACCGTAGATAAATTTACTGACGGAAATTATACTGACGAAAATTATACCGTCGGTAAATTTACCTATAGAATTACCAACGGTAAATTTACCAAAGAAGAAATTTTTTCTGTCAGAAAATTACCAACGAAATTGACTATTCTGTCGGTAATTACCGATGGAATCTTTTTCCATCGCCAAATCCAATATATTTTACCAACGGAAATTTTTTTCCGTCAGTAAATTTGCTGAAAACTATTTTTTAAAATTTACCTACAAAGTGTTTAGTTTTTATAGAAGTCACCATGAAGATAACTTCATTATTTCAAGTAACAGAATTGAAATAATGAAATTCATACTAAAAAAAATTGAAAATAAAGAACTGAAATTATTTTTTTAAAGAATAGACATTTCATCAAACACCTTACATGTATTAGAAATTTATTCCAATATCACAACTAAAATCACGTCTTGTCCCTTCTATCACTAATATTTATACCTTAAAATTATTTTCCAATCACAAAATATACAAATAAACGAAAGTAATAAATACCCAAATTAACTTTTATCCAATATATGAAAAAACACGATAGTAGTTGCAAAAATATCTCCATCGAAGGACACGATGACAATGACTGGAGAAAACAACGTTGACGAGCAAAAAAGGAGCCCACAACAAAGAAATGGGCTCCAAGAAAACCGAAGAGGAGACGTAGGAAGAAGGAAGAAGAAGACGTATGTGGGAGGGAGATGTCAGGTGAGTTTGAATTTAAAAAGAATTTACTGACGGAATTAACGATGAAAATTTCGGTAGGTAAACTCAAATTATTCCGCCAATAATTCCCGTCTTTTAACCGACGGTAATCTTATTCTGTCGCTAAAGTCCATAGCAAAATTTTCTGGGAGGATTTCCCTCCATATTTAGCGACGGATATTAGTATCGCCGCTAATTAATAAATTTTTTTGTAGATTTTACCAACATAAATGAATTTTTTGTCGGTAATTTGCAACAGTACATATTCCGTAGCTAATTTTCCGTCGCTAATTCTTGCTTCCCTCCATATTTAGAGAAGGATATTAGTACCGTCGCTAAATGAAAATTTTCCCGTCAATTTTACCAACGGAAATAGATTTTCCGTCTGTAATTTGCAACGGTATATTTTCCGTCGCTAATTCTTCATTTTCTTGTAGTGTGATATGTTGTTATCAAAGCATACCTGTACTTTTATTGTTAGCTCTCTAAGTAATTTTTGTAATGGGGCTTCCAATCGTGTGAGTAAGATCTAGCCATATGAATCTAGCTAGGAAAACATTGTAATGTTTCTGATGAATAAGAGTTCCTCACTTCTTCCATAAAATCTTCTTTTCATCAATCTCTTCAGATTGATTTTTCTAATAAAGTTGATCATCTACTATCCCCTAGTATGAAAACCAAATGGCACTTATGAACTGCTGTTATCAAAGCATACCTGTACTTTTGTTGTTAGCTCTCTAAGTAACTTTTGTAATGGAGCTTCCAATCGTGTGAGTAAGATCTAGCCGTCTGAATCTAAAAAAAACATTATAATGTTGTAATTTTGTAATAGCTTTTGCTACAATGAATCTATAATTCATTCAATTTTTAAAAGACGGATATAAACACTTACATATTTAAACTACAAAATATCAGCAGCTTATCGAAATTATCTAACATTATCGTCTAATATTAAAATGAAGTTGCCAGGGAAGTGGGGTACGTTGATGCATGGTGTGTATAACATACTCGCGTACAGCTCAAAGACATTCTTTTATCACTTTATCAGGAGAGTCCATTTCATTTTCCACAATAAATGGAGGTGAAGGTGGAGGGTGGACAAGTGGTGCTGGGTAGGAGTTTTAGGACAGATTGCTTTTGAATATGTTTGAGATTTGAATCTCACTAAAGAAACAGGAATACATGATTTATGAGTAATTTACGAGTTATTGAATTTGATCAAAATTTTAATATGAATTCAAATGACTATAATTACGAGGCTGCCATACTAGAGCATATAATTTGTGACTAATCCAATTTGTAGAATTTCTCTGTATTGGAGCATGATTTATCGTAAATGTAGAAGAAAAATGAGTTCTACCGTTTCAACACAATAGCTTAAGCTATTGTAAGAGACCAACTTAATTGGTTTTATATATTTACTAACACATCCCCTCAAGTGAAAGCCCTTTGGGCTTGAAACTTAAACATGCTCACTCTACCTTGTGCTAAATAATAAGTGAGTGGTATGATTTGAACTCACGACCACTTAGTCACAAAAGCTCTGATATCATATTAAGTGATGGTTTCACCACAATAGCTTAAGTTATTGTGTGAGACCAACTTAATGAATTTTATATATTCACTAACACATACATGCTGAATTGCCTAGACATGAAAATGTTAAAGGGTTTATAAGTGGTAAAGGTCAACTATCCAAACAACTAGTTCTAGTTATTTGGACAATGGTTGACCCAAGCCCTATTCTTGTTAGTGGACTCTACACTCTACCCATATTAAAAATTTAACATGTATCATGTAAAACTTTTCTCTTTTATTTCATTAACTACATTCTAACGTAAAAGAAAAACCTTTTCCAAATTCTGTTAATCTTTGTCTTCCTTAAGTAACACGTTGGTACAGTTGAATAAGCAGTTAGTAAACGAGTCCATGACTAATTCATTATCAAGACCCACCAATTTAGGATCACGGGGTATTATATAGACTTAGCTTTTTACAGCTCTTTTTCACTTGTATTATCAGTTGTAGAAGCAGCTACTCTAGCATAACAACCAAGCAGCTATCAAGATGTTCAACCCAGAAACGCCCAAGGTATGTCTTAATGTATCAAAGTTCGGTCTTAATGGAGGAAGAAGGCCTTTAATCTCTTCTTCTACTGAAGTATTTGACCAAATGGATTACCTTAATCCTTTGCTTAGACAGTTTGTCGTTGATGCATGTGTTCTACATAAAATCAGGAAAACTATAGGAATCAAACTGCATCCACTGTACAAGATGAGAAGAATGCAGACATGAATAATTGGCTACCTATCACAGCATCTAGGAAAGCAAAATGGTGGTACTCAGCATTCCATAATGTCACAGCCATTGTAGGAGCTGGGGTGCTAGGCATGCCATTCGCATTATCTCAACTTGGCTGGTATCAATATGCGTTGTCTTTTGTCTTCATAACAGATACTTATTAGTAAATATTTGAAGTTTTCTTCAACCTTTGATGTTTCTGCCAATGTATTAGGATTCCTGGAGTCTTGTGTATAATAATCTCTTGGTTGGTCACTTTCTATACGTTTTGGCAACTTGTTGAACTGCATGAAGTGGTGCCTGGAAAGCGATTCGATCGATACCCGGAACTTGGACAACATGTTTTTGGTCCAAAACTTGGGTATTGGATGGTGATGCCCCAACAAATGCTAGTTCAAGTGGCAATTGACATAGTTTACATGGTCACTGGTGGCAAATCGTTGAAGAAATTTGCTGATCTGGTCATTCCAAGCCTTGGTGACATTAGAAAAACATATTTTACTCTTTTCTTTCTTGTTTTACAGCTTGTGCTCTCTCAAACTCCCAACTTTAATTCTTTGAGAGGAATTTCCTTAATTGCTGCTGTAATGTCTTGGAGGTAATATAACAAGTGATAATGTAATTAATTACCATATACTGATACATAATATCTTCATTATTTTTTGTTTTAACTCTTCTGGGTATTGATCAGCTATTCAATGGTGGCATTCATCACATCAATCATTAGGGGTAGCAAACAACATCCATCGAGATACGGTGTTAGGTCTCATACAACAGCTGGAATCATTCTTGATGCCTTCAGTGGCCTGGGAACAATAGCATTTGCTTTTGCAGGGCACAGTGTGGCTCTAGAGATTCAGGCTACAATGCCATCTACCGAGGAAACTCCATCCAAAAAGCCAATGTGGAGAGGAGTTGTGGTTGCTTATTTCATTGTAGCCTTTTGCTATGTCTCAGTTGCTGTTGGTGGGTTTTGGGCTTTTGGTGATCTTGTAGAGGATGATGTTCTCATTTCTCTTGAAAAGCCTCGTTGGCTCATTGCCATGGCCAATTTCATGGTGTTCTTGCATGTACTAGGAAGCTACCAGGTATACATATATATTAAGAGGTACCACACAGTACAACGTGTGTCTATTACTTACATCTGAAGAGACAATTTGTTTATTTCATAGGTATTTGCCATGCCTGTGTTCGATGGAATTGAATCATATGTAGTGCAAAATGGTTATTTCAAACCAGGGAGATCTCTCCGCCTCGCAGCTCGAAGTCTTTATGTAGGTATGAAATAAGCACATGACCATGTATAGGTTATTTTCTAATGTATTACAGAACTAATAAAATTGTAGGTGTGTACTTTTTCAATATCCTTATATAAGTATACAAATTCTGAATCTAACAAAGAAAGAAGCTTCAATCTCCTTTATCTTTTCTCTTATTCATTTACAGTTTCCACAGGATTTGTGGCAATATGCCTCCCATTTTTCGGAGGACTGCTTGGATTTTTTGGAGGACTTGTATTTTCATCCACATCATATTTTGTGAGTGACTTACACATGTTACAAAGCTTTAACATTAAAAAAATCTTTAAATTTAAATAAAATAATAATGATAATATGAGTTGTGTCACTATATAATCCAAAAACAAAATTGGGTTTTGAGTGATAATTATATAATCACCCTAAAAATACATTCAGAACTTTTAAAAGCATAAGTCAGATTTAAACTATATATCGTTGGATAAAAATTTTCAAACTTCAACCCCACTTGAGATTTTGCTGATTTAGATTACAAATAGAAATTATCTCTTTAAGTTAATGTAGGTTTTGATTATCATCTTAACCTTTTAATTCAACGTTTATATCTAACTAATCATGCTCGTTTTTCATATTGTTTTTGTCTCATGCCAATTCGTAAGTATGATTCGATATACTTGATTTGTTGTAGATACCTTGCATCATGTGGCTTGTCCTCCATAAACCTAAGAGATGGAGCTTTCACTGGTTCGCTTCTTGGGTGAGTTGATATTCAAAGGACTTGAGCTAGAAGTTTAACGTATATATAAATTCTACAGTCAGGAATAGCTATAGCTATATTTATATTAAAAAAAGAAGAATTTTGTTATATGTAGTGAAATTAATACACAAGAAACAAATAAAGAGACCAAAAGTTCATATATGAAAAGATATGTTTTAAACTTAATTTTCAAGTCAAACTTTTTATTAATGCATTTTTGTAATTATTTCTTTAATAGAAAAGTTCATCTAGATTTTACATTTTACATTTTAAGTAAAGCTTTGTGCTCTCATTTTTTAACTCCATAAGCTTATGTATTTTGATATTTAATTATGCTGAATATGAAGCAGAAATACTAATATCAATTGAATGATCAGACTGATATTGTGTGTATCTAACAACAGTTCTCAACAATTATTGGAGTTACGGTGGCAGTCGTAGCACCGATTGGCGGAATACGGCAGATTATTCTTTCAGCCAAAACATATAAGCTCTTTTCGTAGTTTTCTTTGTTTTCTTAACATGGTAGATTAGTTGAATTTTTTTATAGTACAAAATACTACTCTTTCTTATCACTCATTGTATATTTTCAAGATCAATATTGATTTATTCCTTACTAGAGATATGACAATAGTCGAGTTTTCTTACAGCCAATGTGTTATGGGATAGAACCGATAATCTTATATTTTTAGAGCTTAATTCACAAAATTGAAGGAAAAAAATAACGGATTGAATTTGACTTGTACATGATAATTTGGTTGAGATACCAAAAAGGTTTCTTTAATTAGGTTCCATTTATGCAAATATAAAATTCAGGCGTTTGAGCTATTCAACAATGACTCTTAATTGCTTCGCATACGCCTACCATTCAGTCCCATCTAATGCCAAGCTTCAAGGGGACTGCACAATGTTTAGTATTATTAATGTATATCATAATTGACGTACATTCTTATTTTATCTTCTCATATCTGTCTATTAACGATTTATCTCAACCAATTATATATAGGACCAACGGCTATATATCCCGAACTCTTCTCCATAATCCTTGTATAGGAATAACATAACAACTGTTGTACCCTTTTAAGTATTTGATTTCAATACAAGTTGTGTCTTTTCTTCTAGTTAGTATATTTCGGTATCAGAGTGCCATGGCAGAGGCTAGTAGCACCAATACATCATCAAATCAATCTATAAGAGGAGATTCTCAATTGCAATTTCATGATTCCAATTGCAATTTCATGATTCCAACTCTTAGTATTACCCGTATCCTTCCGCTTATCCTGAAACTGTGTTTGTCACATGTGTTCTAAATGGAGACAATTATCCCACCTGGAGGAGAGCAATGCAGAATGTTTTCCATGCTAAAAATAAGATTGCCTTTGTTGATGGCTCTCTCAACTAACCAGACGCAACCTCTTCTGACTACTCGGCATGGACCAAGTGCAATTCAATGGTTATTTCATGGATTTTTAATACACTCTCTCTTGACCTTCATGAAAGTGTTGCCTATATTGAGAAGGCTCGTGAATTATGGCTAGATCTAGAAGAACGCTACTCATATATTCTCAACTTATATTATATGCCTTTGAGGCTATACAAATCTCAAATTCAAAGTACCCTTTTTACTTAGGTTCTAATTACAAAGAATTGAATTAATGTTTGCTATCATAGAACGTTACCAAAAAAATCATGAATTAATGTTTGCTATCATAGAACGTTACCAAAAAAATCATGAATGATTTGATATAATTGGATATTATAGAAAAGTGAGTTAATTTGATTCAAAGGATTGAGAAACAAGGGAAATTATTTCAATTCCAAGTTTGCATTAAGATGTATTAAAAAGGGACCACCTTTTATGTAGAAGGCATTACAAATGCAAAATATTTATATAATGAGAATGAGACGATGATTGATGCAATAAATGATCTAAATTATGGCATATTTAATCTACTTAAGGATCGACTTATTAGTTGACAAATTCATAATAACTTTCTTGAATTCGTTTTCTTTATTTTAAAATGGGATTAAGAATTATAATGTTTTTATCTTTATTTTTTAAAGAATAGATTAGACGTCCTCATGTAATTTTTTATTTAATTCAAAATATTTTCCTAATACATATAAGTCATAATTCATTTTTCTATTACTAAAGAGAATGTTTAGGATATAAAGGGAGATTAGTTTTCATTATTAGCTTTGCAAATAAGGTATAAAATATTATCAACAAAACCAATTTCTAAAGATAATTTGTAATCTCCGGTATCAAGGTTTGCTTCTCATTAAACTCTCCATTTTTGTCTCTCTTCTCTAGTGACAACGCCACTTGTCTCCCATCAAACTCTCTTTTAACAGAATTTTTCAAGCAAGCTTAAATTTGACCTCTCGAGAGGAAATAAACTTTTTCATTCCAATAACCACTTTACTACACAAAAGGCATAGTTACGTACGTGTTTGCTTTTGACGGGTTGATAATTAATATCTCAACGAAAAGTTCAAGAGCAGAATTTATTGGTACGCCCAGTACGCGTATACAAGAGTTCGGAAAAAAAACAACTTATATCACATAAAAAAACAGAAAGTTCAACATTTGATTCTATTCTGCATCATAGTCTCATCATCACAAGGAAATAACATTTAACTTTTATCTCTTAGTTTTATCTTTTCCATGGAGAATTTATTTGATGACAAAATAAGACAAGCTATATATGTGAAAAACATATAAATCTAATATTTTAAAAACCGAACCGAACATTGAACCGTTTACAGGAAAGGTTTAAGATTTAAATTAAGGTCTGATTGACATTAAACAGTAATAAAACCTGTATATAATAAATAAGAAATAAAAATTATAAACATAAATAAAACAAAATATTTATGAAAATCTATCAATATCTATTATTATATAATAAATCTAATTTAATTATTCAAAGATCCCAAAATTAAACTATCAATATTCTCTCACATTATTACTTAATCTCAAATATTTATTCAATAAATATTAAGTTATAGAAAAAGAAATCTATATTCAAGTTGTAGATTTAACAAAATTATAAATACTAACATTAATAGTTGGCAATGGAAATTGAAATAGCTTAGCAATGTAAATATATATATTTTATGTCATTATCCACCTAGCAATAACCAACGCCAATATGTCAGACCAAGGTTCTGAAACCCGGACCGGTCATTGAACCGGTGGCCTTACTGGTCACCGGTTTGACCGGTTCGACCGGTTCAA
>JAOSBK010000204.1:5724769-5740522 GCA_027568895.1 Erythroxylum shatona
AAACCGGACCGGACCACCGACCGGTCACCGGTCGGACCGGTCGGACCGGCCGGTCCGGTCCGGGTTTTAAAACCATGTGTCAGACGCACAACAAGTTGGTACATAGAAATACTCTCTTCTCCATTTACAAGTCATCGCTTTTTGAAGTTTGAACCTTTTATTTCTCCATTTTCAAGCCTTCTCAATTTTCATGCTTTTCTTCTGTCTTTTATCTCCGTCTACAAGTCATCCCTCTTTGAAGTTTGAACCTTTTATTTCTCAATTTTCAAGCCTTCTCAATTTTCATTCAATTTTCAAGCCTTCTCAATTTTCATTCTTTTTTTTTTTGTATCTTTATCTCCATCACAAGAATATAGGCAACTAATTTAGTATATGATTCTTCACTTTCAACTTCATCATCTTTCTCTTCCATTAAATTTCACAACTTTAGTTGGATAGTTCTTAAGAAGAGGCTTCTAAACGGAGCCAATTTAAAATCTGAGATCATTCAAGACTTTGGAGGGAGTTTTGGGCAAATGGTGTGTGTTTGCTCTCTCCCCCTTTTTGTTTCTTGATTCTTAGGCTTGAATTTATGTTTTTGCTTTCTAGGTTATGAATCTTTATGATTTGACTAGTTTGGGCATTAGAAAAGAAGAACAATAATAAGTTCTTCATGGTTTAGAAGAAACTGGTCGGTTTATTATTTAACTGGTTGGTTTGTTAGCTTAAGGCTTAATAATTTTGACGATGACCTTTCAAATTGCATTTATTTCCTTTTTATTACTAACGGGTTAATTCCCTAAAGAAAATAAATTCATATGATAAATGCTTTCTTTCTTGCAGAAATTTTCCTTATGAACTTACCTGATTTATTAGAAATGATTTCACAATATCTAGAAGGATCTTACAAATTACAATCAGTTCCGTGATATGATCATTTGTCTTAACATCTAGATATTGGAAGATTTTATCAAATATGGTATTGAAGATTCAAAGTCAATTCAATATATAAAAGAAGCAACGGCTAGTTGAAGAAGATGTCTATTTAAGGAAGAGCCACTGCTTTTGCGAAAATAAATCTGACTCTTGAATTACATCAATAGCATCAACACTCTTGAAAGTGATATCATTATCAAATCTCTTGTGTTTTATAAAGTAAAAATTTCTTTTTTGAGAGAAATCACTGAAGCTTATATTAAGCAAACTTCATTTGTTGAGAGCTTGTAGAAGCTAGCTAAATACTACTAGTATGGAAAGTTAGAGAACCTTAAAAATATATACTCATGAGCTTGAAGAAGCTCGTCAAATCACTACTTGAGATTTTAGTGAAACATTCAAGTTGGATATTGGGGACTGGATGTAGGCTTAAGTTATAAGTCAAATCAGTATAAATTGGCTACGTCCTTCTCTTCCTTCTTTTGACTTTTAAATTTCTGCATTATTTTTTGTGTGTGTACATGTGTTTATTTCAACAAGAGGCTCTTTCACTTTATAACAAGCTCCTTTTATTTTCAACTTGCAAGAGGCTCCTTTTAGTTTTAACAGGAACCTTCTATTTTAAATTGTTTTGACAAGATTTATCGTTTAACAAGCTCCTATCGTCTAACAAGCCTTTTTTGTTTAATTGATTTTTATTATCTGATAGGCTCCTATTGTTTTAAACTTTAACAAGCCCCTGTCTTTCATCTCTTGCGTAAGTTTGATTTATCATTTGGTAGAGAAGTTTTGAAGGATAATCCGTCTCAAAGCCTCCTTACTTCAATAGAAATAACTACTCATATTGGAAAGAGAGAATGACCATATATCTCCAATATGTAAATATCGAAGTATGGCAAGCCATCAGAGTTAGAGCTACACTTCCCACTATCGATAACGTAGAAGTATAAACTGATGCTGACAGAAGAAATGCACAACTAAATGCTAAAGCAAAACATCATCTGATATGTGCATTGTTTCAAGAAGAATATGAAAAGATACCCTGCTACTCTATAACCAAAGAAATGTGGGATAAACTTCAAGTCACAATTGAAGGAATGAATAAGGTAAAGAAATGTTAAAATAAGTTTTATAGTGCATCAATACAAAACTATTGGCATGAAACAGAGATAAACCATAGATGAATTTTTCAGATTCAAAAACATCATCATAGCCTTAAAGAACTTGAGGAAGATATATCCCAATGATGAGCTTGTAATAAAGATTCTAAGGTCACTATCAAAGGACTGGAGACCTAAAATGATAGCTTTGGAAACTGCAAAAGATCCCGATGCAATCTCAGTTGATTGGTTAAGAGGAAACTTATTGATTCATGAAGTTGAGCTTAGGCGAGATGAAGGATCCTTATACAAAAAAAGAATAACACTAAAAGCATCCTAGTCAGATGAGGATTTTAAAAGTTTTAAAGAGGAAGAAGAGCCTGAAGAAGTCAGCAACGCCTGTCCTATAGTTAAATCTGGAGATGATGAGATATTATTCTGACTCTGATATTGAAGTTGATGAATTAAAAAAATGCATATCATGAATTGTATGATTGGTACAAAAGGATGATAGTGAAGTATTTCAAAGAAGTTGAGAAGTCTAAGAGCAATAATGCATATCTGAAGAGTAAGATTAAATCATTGGAATCTATGAATAAGAATTTGGTTACTAAGAGTATGTCTCTTAAGGTTGAGTATAAGCAAAAGGTTTCTGAAAAGGAAGAACTGGAAGAAAGAGTAGCTGAGTTGGAAAATATGCTACTAAAAAATGATTATGAAGAGGTGAGACAGTTAGAAGAAACAGTCACCACCTTAGAACTTGTGAAAGAGAAAAGTGTTGGAAAGATCTTATCACTATAAAAAGTCCTGGCAAATTTTGTTGATGGAAGGAACAACCTTGGTTCATTGCTTGGTAGTGGTAAATGTATTTTTTATAAAGCTATAATAGGATACAATGAAAGCAATAATATCATGCCATACAAGAACTTCTTCATCAAATCCAACAGTAGTTATAGTCAAAATAGCAAGAATCTAATACATGATAGAAATTATAGCAACTCTCATTCATCTGTTTTATGCTTCTATTATGGTAGACATGGTCACATTATTCATTCTTGTAACTTTTGTAGAACGAGAAAATTATCTCAAATGTATATTTAGAGATTAAAAAGGACCCAAAAATTTTGGGTACCTAAAATGATATAATACTTTCTGCAGATATGCTTCAAAACAAAGACAAGAGAAAATCATAGATAGTTGATAGTAGGTGTTCGAGACATATGACAAGTGAAATATTACATTTAAACTACATTGAAAGAAAAGATGGAGTTTTTCAAAAAAAATCAGATTGAAAAAGGATACTGCATTTCATCAATTTAGAGTGATCATAGAGAGAATTTGATGATAAAATTTTTTGAAGATTTTTGTGACAAAAATGGTAAGGTGCAAGGTCTTCGAGCATGGTATAAGAGGTTAAGTAACTTCTTGCTTGAGAATAACTTTGAAAGAGGATAGCATTAATACAGAGGGAAAGTTAAGAGTTAAGATGAAGATATATTTTTACCTGGTTTATTCTTACATACTTGTGATATCTTTTGACCATTTAGCTCTTTTCTCTCTTTTTTTTTATAATGACAAAAGGGGAGAATTATTTTTGATATTCGATATATTTTTATTGAATATTGATGATATACTTGTATAACTGTCACTTGCATATGATGAAGCTGTGATATTTTTTTGCTGTGAAGTCCTTATGGTAGAAAGGAAAGGCTCCTTCCAATCAGTAAGAACTTATAAAGTTAACAGGTATATCTCAGACTTTTGCCATTTCTTTGATTTGTTAAGGAAAGGCTCCTTCTATTCAGTAAGTGATTATACCGCTAACAGGTATATCTCAGACTCTTGTTTAAATTTTGAAAATATATTTGTTATTGGTTGTCATCATCAAAAAGAGGGAGATTGTTATATAGCTCAAGACTTAATGATTTTGATAATGACCTTTCAAATTGGATTTGTTTCCTTCTATTACTAACGATTTAATTCTCCAAAGGAAATAAAATCATATAATAAATGCTTCTTTTCTTATGGAAACCTTCCTTATAAACTTACCTGATTTATTGGAAATGATTCCACAATATTTGGAAGGATTTTATAAATCACAATTAGCTCTATGATATTTGTCTTAACATCTGGATACTGGAAGATTTTATCAAATATAGTATTGAAGATTCAAAGTCAATTCAAGATATAAAAGAAGCAATAACTAGTTAAAGAAGATGTCTACTTAAGGAAGAGTCATTGCTTTTATGAAAATAGATCAAACTCTTGAATTACATCAACAACATCAATACTCTTGAAAGTGACATCATTATCAAATCTCTTGTGCTTTAGAAAGTAAAAATTATTCTTGAGAGAAATCATTGAAGCTCATATCGAGCAAACTTCATTTATCAAATATAGTATTGAAGATTCAAAGTCAATTCAAGATATAAGAGAAGTAACGACTAGTTGAAGAAGATGTCTACTTAAGGAAGAGTCATTACTTTTACGAAAATAAATTAGACTCTTAAATTACATCAACAACATTAATACTCTTGAAAATGATATCATCTTCAAATCTTTTGTGCTTTAAAAAGTGAAAAATCTTCTTGAGAGAAATCATTGAAGCTCATATCGAACAAACTTCATTTGTTAAGAGCTTGTAGAGGATAGCTAAATACTACTAGTTTGGAAGGTTAGAGAACCTTGAAAATATGTATTTGTACTACTTGAGATTTTAGCGAAACATTCAAGGTATATACTTGAAGATTGGACATAATCTTGGGTTATAAGTTGAACCAGTATAAATCAAATGAGTTCTTCTCTCTCTTCTCTTGACTTTTAAATTTTCACATTATATTGTGTGTGTGTGTTTATTTCAGCAAGAGGCTCCTTCTGTTTTCAATTTACAAGAGGTTCCTTTCAGTTTTAACAGGCGCCTTCTGTTTTAAATTGTTTTGATAGGATTTATCGTTTAATAGGCTTCTATCGTCTAACAGGCTCATATCGTTTAATTGGCTTCTATTGTCTTATAGGCTTATATTGTTTTAAACTTTAATATTCCCCTTCTTTTTATCTCTTGTGTGAGTTTGCTTTATCACATTTCTTATTCACAAAGGGTAGAAGTAAAAATCAGTCCGATTTGTACTTAATCTAGTTAAACCAGTTGGTCTGGTCCAAGTTTTAAAACATTATATAAAACCCTACAAATATAAGGTAAAGGGATACCAGTATCTTTATTAGGATTGATGTGAACAAGGCTATAAACCATATAGAGGCTAAATTGATACGGAGAGCAAAGGAATTTAAATTAATCATGTTATATGTTGGAATACATTTTAGTAGCCAATATACTTTGTAAAGCATGTCAAAAATAGCCCTTTAGGAGGCAATTTAATTAGGCTATAATATTTTCATAAAATTTAAAACACTAGATATTTTCTATTTATTTGTATTGATATCTTGTATTAATATATTCATATGATGATATTGTAACAAGATTAAAACAAATATAAGTCAAAAGGAAAATATATGTAGCTTTTATTGCTTATGCACTTGGTATATACTCAACATGAAAAGTGTGTATAAGTGTCATTAATAGATCCAAGAAAGTTTTTTTATTATTGTTTTGATAAGTTAACAGAAGCTGAAAGGATTAATTCTCAATTTTACGGGGAGAAAGCATTATGTTCAATGGTAAAATAATACTAATATTTATTATTATTATATATGGTATATTGATTGTATTTCGTTTTAATTTGTATCATGATTTATATGTACATTGTAGATTCCCTATGTTGATTGCCCCAATTGTAATGAGAACACGAAGTTATAGATATCAAATACTAAGACTAATATTTATGAACATTTTTATTAATGCATTAATATAAAAGTAAATATTTCAATTATAGTTTTAACAATGCCATTGTTGTACAAATTTTTAATCAACATTCAAATTATTGGTGTCTTGTAGGTATTTAGTATTGGTAAATGAGATGAAGGTTTGTTATTGTAAAAAATTTTATCAGACATCTTTTGTGCATTAGGATACGAGTCTTATTCGCAAGATTCGTTATTGCTCGCAAGAGATGAGTGTATATATTAAATCATATAAATAATACAAATTTGACATAAATGTAATATTTTCATTTTTATCTTTATTTTATAGTTCCCATATGATTACATATCTTGGGCACCTGATATAACTTACTCTATTATTGACAAATTTTCATATATTATATAGATTATGATAATTTATCCCAACAATGCAATATCATTAGTTAAATTGGAAGTTTGTTTCGTAAGTTAATTTGGAAGTTTGTTTCCAAAAAATTAGGAGTTATAAGACAATTGTTCTTCCTCTATTCGCACCAACTAAAAAACTTTGGTTGTTATGATAGTTTGAGTAAGTTGCATAAATAGTGGTGATGAATGTTAGAATTTATACTTTTGAAATCCACTTTTAATATATGTTTAACCACTAACATAACTCCACGATGCGGGCTCTAAATATTGTCGCAAAACAAAATTGTAAGTAGTCCATATTTTTTTCTTAACTATACTTATATATCATCAGTAAGTTTACCACCATATCATATATAAGAGCAATATTATTAGAAGAACCTTCGAGGTTGTATACAAAAGTTTGTTATTCTATAAATTTCAAAGTTTAGGTGTTTATTTAGGCCTCATATTATTCTATCTTGCAATTTTTTCACTTAGTTATTAGATTAAAAAGTATAAGATGCACCAACATCTCATATATAAATGTATTTTAATAAATAAAATTATACTTATTAGCACCTGCTTGATGCCATATTTTTGAAAAGCAATTTGAGGTAGTAGTTTATGTTTAATCTTCATGTATACGTCTCAATTACTCTACCATCCTAATACATAAGCATCTAAATGAATCAAATATTCTCTCCTTTAAGGAGGGAAAAACCCAAATGCAAATGATTGATATAATTTAAGGCAAGTGCATGGTGTAGCTATAATTAGCGTTGATAAATAAAGGTCAATCCTATAAGGACTATAATTACTAGTAATTAGTCTAACAAATTATGGTGATAATAATTGATCAAATTTAAATTTAAAATAATAAAGTAAATTAAATTAACATAATTGAATAACGAGAACAAAGATTAAATTAAAAAATCAGAAAAATAGCGGTACCTAGACTTAAAATCCTATAAGGACTTCTCGTGTATTTATGATTTCACTATTTAATTTAATCTATAGTTTATTATACCATGAAAATTCCTAAATTATGTTAATATATTTCTCAAGACTATCCTCAGTTGATTAACTGAAATCTTATTCTAATTAAAATTTATACGATTACATTAATTAATTCATAAATTTTACTATTAGGTTTGATCATAAAACAAAGGATTTATGTCAGCTTATTTATGTTTTTTTCATACAAATCCTTTCAATTATAATAGATCCAATCATACAAAAGGAGTTCTTAATCTCAGTTGTATAAGATCATATAATATTCTGAACATTTAATTCAAGATTTAAAACACATAATTAAATCGCAATGAACTCAGTGGGACTTTATTTGGGATGTTGTTGTTGTTTTTAGTTAAATAACAACGAAACTAAAGATTAAATTAAGTTAAAATAGAATTACTATGAGGTCTATCTCCAGGTTTTTCTAATCTAATTAAGTTAAAATAAAATTACTATGAGGTCTATCTCAAGGTTCTTTTAATCTAAGTACTAAAAACGTTTTGCTCATAGTCACAAAAGGACATAACATCAAAACTAAAGGAAAATCAAAAAACTAAAAGAGACATAATAAAATCCCTTTTGATCTTCATAAAATTCACTTTAGATTTATGGAAATCCACTTCGAATGTACTTCCTTACTTGTTTTTTGTTCTCTCTATCATTCTAGATCGTCATTTTGTGCTTCTCTAAGCCTAACTTGAGTCTTTTATGAACCTCCTAATAACTCCCCTTTGTTTTCTCTTTGCTTTTCCCTTTTAAGCTCAAAATTAGGGTTTTTGGAGTGGAAACAGTCTCCCACACAACTGTATGCATAGTCATGTTCCTCAATCTTACTTTAATTATTTAAAAATTGCATAAAAACATGAATCCAAAGATCTATACAAATATGGACATGTGTCCCTCAAAGATAATGTTAATCTTTGACTTTCTACCTTGATTTCATCCGATTTCAACTCCTTTTAACCCAAAGGCAATTGAGATCTAAAAACATAATATGAACAAATTTAAGTACCAAAAATAATATAAACTCTCTAATAAACAAACAAAATGCACTAAATATAGGATTGGAAGTATAGTCTCATCATCATCACTCAGTCTAAAATCCCGCAATGAAGTAGGGTCTGGGGAGATCCGATAGTACGAAGCCTTACACCTATATAATAGAGAAGCTGTTTCTAGTGGACTCACATACAAATGAGACAATATAAAAATGATGCAGGTAACAGAAACAATTTATAAAACATAAAATAAATGAAAATACCAGTAATGGGGAAATAAAAGCACTAAATAGAAATAATAATAAAAATACCCAAAACTCAAGATATAGTTAAAATAAATGCAAATAACATTAATAATACTAATCACAAATAATAATAATAATAATAATAATAATAATAATAATAATAATAATAATAATAATAATAATAATAATAATAATAATAAGGACAAAACCAAAACTAATAGGAAACACCAAAACTAATAGGAATAATAATAAAAATACCAAAATCTAATATGTATAAATAAAAATACATGCAAATAAAATACTAAAACTAATATTACTCAAAGGTGTTAATAATACGAAAAATAAAAACTAATACAACGACAAAAAGGCAATAAAATAAAATAGTACTAAAATGAGACAGAGGGAAGTAAATAGCTAGTGGACCAATCGAATAGAACCTCAAATCCTGTAAAAACACCCACGAGGTCGTCACAGGATGAGAGCACAAAAGGAAATAAAAAAGACTTGAGGCTTGGCAAGGGAGTCGTTAATTAGAGAGTTTACAGATAGAGAGAAAATCGCAGCGACACGGTATGCCCAACACAAACAAATGCCCTGACTACCAAAGGAGGACTCGTAATGGCACAAGTATGAGTTACTAACGGTAAAAAATAGGAAAAGATTGATGGGAGATGATTAAATCCTTCCCACAGTCTAATGCAAAAAATGACATTAGATAATTGTGGTTAAAGTATAATTGAAATGAGTCAGCTGCCTTATGAAGTAGGGATTCTTTCTTAAGTTGAAATTACCATATGATACTAAACATATTGTGGTAATACCATCAAGAAAAGTCATTTAAGAGTTTGAACCACCTAGTACAGATATGTCAGCAATTTCATTAAGAGCCCGACATACAGGACTTGCAGTTCCTTCCTCACATAGTAAGAAACAACTTCAATAAACCATTCACCAAATTAAAGATATCCATCAAGATTATTCATTAATCATTTAATTGCAAAGTTGATTGAATTCTTAAATGTTTAGTTACTTGCATCAAATTATAAATCAATCAAATTCAATGTATAATTCTTCAAATTTCAACTCAATCCACACCATTTCACTAAATGCATAAAGTGAACATACATAAGAAAAAATGTTAAAGCCTTTAAATACTTTCATTCCCCTTTATTAAAAACAAAACACTATATTTAAACATTTAAGATCATTTAAAAGTTTGTTTGAAATGACACTTAGCCTTTTGATGTGAGAGTAAATATCTTATTATGGACATCTCTAGCTGTTAAACAAGGTTACTATCTTAAATGGTTATTAGCACCACTCTTTAACTTTGACCTTTTTATTAGTACAAAACTAGTATAGTGAAACTATTTATGCTCATTTATTCACACACTGGAGGTGGGGATGGAGACGAAAATGCTAAAAAAGAATTCACATTTAACTTAATGTATGTACAAATTATATAAAAAGAATCATAATGCAAATCATGTATCTATTCTCAAGCTAATGAACTAAATCGAAATCAACTAGTCATCAAATTTGATAAATATTTTCTTAAATAAATCAAATCATAATTAGAACCAAATTCAAAATGAATCATCTTAATCAACATCATCTTTTTTAACAAAATTCCCAAATTATTTGTTATTAAGCTAGTTATAACAAAAACGACAAGCATGATAGCTAAGTCCTTCCCCTACACTTAAGTCACACATTGTCCTCATTATAAAAAAATGCAAGAACAAATAAAAAAAATGAAAATAAAGGAGGATGTGATGATAACTAGTACTCCCCTGATGGTAAAAGATTTATATTCTTATCCAAGATTGTTAGCTTTCATCCAATATTGGTAAATTTTTTTTAGACTAAAGCAAGGGGTGATGTTGCCTTCATAACCTATGAAACTCTATCAAGTCGTAAGTAACAATTTTAGGACCATCAAATTAAATTTATGAAAATAACTAAAATACTAATAAAAATTCTACAAACTACTCGATCAAAACAAAAACGCTTAATTGTTGGGTAATCTACTAACTAGCACTTCTTTATGAGTCTTATAGCTGAAGTTCTCAATAAGACCTTCTTTAACTTAGATCTATAATTAGTATCTTGCTTCTGGCTATTTTTCCCATATAAAGGTATAATAGCATACAAATAGGTCACATGTTGTAAGATAATAAAGACATAAGATATCATATTAATAAAACCAATTAAGTCCATTAATGACCTTTTTAGTAAAAAAATTGTCAATATAACAAGGAGTAACAAAACTCCTTGGATTTTCAATTGACTATCACATTTGTTTTGTGAGAATTAGAAGTCCTCCATACTTAGGATAACTGTCGATAATTCCTCGATAGCTTCCTTATTTGGCTCCTCCTCTTCATCTTCCTCTATCTCTGCCTTGTCATCTTCCGTCACTTTTGGAATAGCAACTTCCTTTATGTCTTCAATCTTTAGCTCCTCTTCACTCCACAAAGTTATTGTATTCACATGTTTGCTCCAAGTTAGCCCGATTTATTTAGATAAAACACTTGGTTCTTTGGTGTTATAGAGGATAGACTTGGTTGATGCAATGAATTTCGTAAGAGTATCTTCCAGATGTAATACTCCTTTTGCTACTACTATTCAGATTAAGCGTGATCATTCCATGCAAAATCATGATATCTGCTATACTTTAGATTATAAATATTTTCATAAGGGGTAGCTTGAGGCAAGTTGCCATTGCAAGCTGGATTCTTCCACGTATAGTTTGGTACTTAACATTCATTATTGGAGTGGTTACCCCCACAAATATCATAACATGTCATAGATATCGGTTGAGCTTCATATATATGTCACAATACCTCTCGTTCCAAGTTGCCATAAGTGATAACATACCATAATCTCTTTGGGAATATTATCCTCTTCATCCTTCCATTACGTTTGAGGATTATAATGATTAATATCCAAATCCTACAAACAAGTCACAAATACACAATTAAGAAAGAGAGCTATAAGAATAAATAAATATATATAAAAAGAAAAGAAATAAAAACTACCTAAAAGAAAAAATAATAAAAATAAGAATTTCCTAATATTGCAATCCTTGATAGTGGCCTCAAAATTTTGATTGATATTTTACTGCAAGCACACAATATAACTATAATTATCACTTGTAAGTAGGGTCAATACTCCAAGAATTAAAATTATTAGTATTTATTCAATACTCCAAGAACTAAAATTATTAGTATTTATCATCTTTTTATTATTTAGTCTAACAAATTATATGATAATAATTGATCTAATTTTAAATTAAAATAATAAATTGAAATAAATCAATCCAGATGACTAACAGCAAAAATTAAACTGATAAAGGACACTATTTATTTTTCATTCCTTACGTGTTGTCTTCTCCCCAAATTCATTAAGCAAACACACACTTTTAGACTTATCAACTCTCGGGCATAGTTTTCGAAGCAGCTCCAGAAAGAGCCCATACACTTACCCATGCAGAACCCATTAATGAAAATGGACCAAATCTCACATAACGTAATGACATTTCCTTCTAAATCTCTTTGCATTAAATGTTTACCTGGACCAAATCTCACATAACGTAATGTCATTTACTTCTAAATCTCTTTGCATTAAATGTTTACCTAACCTTTTAGAATTTCAATAAAGAAATGCACATGACAAGAAAATAAGGATCATGAAAATGTAGCTAACCAATAAATACATCAGATATCTCTATTTTTCAAATCTGTCTGTATAAACTTATCTTCCTATATATTTAAATAGAAAAGACAAGATATTATATCTCAAATCCGTAACGAAAAAAATGTATCTTCATACTCTATTTTGAAGGAAGAAATCATGGCCATTGAAATCTCTGAAGTAGTCAGCGAAGAAGAAGATGATGATGTAATAATTATATCAAACTTATACATCAGATCGGTGATTTACCAGATATGATCCGGTATTATCGATTCGAACCTTTTGTTTCTTTCAAATGTACATGTTATTGATTGTATTCGATTTACCATCATTCATACAACCTAATTTTTGTAAAGAAGTGAGAAATACTGACTAATTTCGCTAGATATCATTATACTTTTAGATATATACATATATAGTGGGATCAAATAATTAAGTATTTCTTGTATGCAAACTTTGGTTATTCTTTGAAATTAAGTTTTGTATTTTAATGTATGTATTGGTGAATTTATAATCATATTTTAAAGTTTTCACAAGTCATACGCTTATGTTTAGTTTACTCAAGTATGCTAAATGTTAGAATAGTTCCTAGTTTTGGTTATGAATTGTCATATGTAAAAATTGAATGTTGACTATGCATTGTCGTTGCAGTTTCCAGAGATTCTACAGGGAAGAACAAGGACAAGAACTCTCATGTAGGAGAGAATCTGTCAACTTTCAAAATCTTTCTTGAGTTGAAGAAATTCAAAGAGATTGATGAAGCAATTTACTTGAACAAATTTCATCTTCTGCTTACTGTTATCACTCCTTTGAGATATATAAACATCATATCACTTTCAAAGTGTTTAAGCCTTATTAAGGTAGTTCATGTTGACTTGTTCTCTGATGAATTCTTTATTGTAAATAAATGTGTCTCTGATCTTTAAATGGCAAAGTCAAATATGTCTCTTAAAAGTATCTTGACTGAATTAGTCAACAATCAACGATCCTCCCTCACCTTTTACCTATTAGCTAGCGTATATAACTTTTTCTGTTGCCCCACTTGATTGATCGGAGAAGGATAATCTATTCTTTAACAATCAGCTACGTACCTTGTACAGATACAAATAGCTCTCTACTTAGGTCGTAATTCCTGACGACTATAGTCCAATCTTAGGACAGTAGATTTTAAATTGAACAACTAATTATTTAATTTGCATTTTGTTTTGGATACTAGCGGCTGGACTTGGATTAATCCAAAATTTCCTGCCCGTGGGTTTACAATGGATGTGCCCCATGTTTCACGGCGGCGAAAATGTCTTCTTAGCAGGTGGCTGGTCCAACAGGCATTAAAAGCCTCCACGAGACTGCAGTGCACCGTAAATTTGCTTATTATGAGGTAGAAACTCAGCTTCTTGCACCATCCATGAGATAATATTAATGTGACCTTACGTTAACTCGTTTTCAAGACAATGACCACTTCAACCCTATATTCAGCGTTCAAGAAGGTTTTGAGGTCCCAACGCATAGCCACCCATACAGGCCTTCTAGACCCTTCTGGCTAATGCCTCTATTGAAACGTCAATCCAGTTTGTCTTATGCATCCGCGCGCTCCATCGGTCATCACCCTCGTGCAAGAACTTAATAGGTAGACCATTCTCGTTGTAGAAGTTTAACATGGTGGACTCGTCATCTCCACGTATAGGAGAATTAATGCACATTTTGATAAGAGATAATTAATATTTTTTCATTTTTTTCAATATTAAAGACAAGGATATAAATATCTCAAATGTGCCAAAGTAATGAAGGTGTAGGTCATGTGTCTGTAAAGTAAATGAGAAGTGAATAAGTTGTGATATCAGACATAAATTTATGAAAATAATTGAAAAGGATAATTTTATAAAGTTTCAAAATTGAGGTTTATATATTGAAACTCTTTTGATATATTAAGTTTTTCAACAAGACAAATCTGATAAGCTTATCAAAATTGTCGGGTTTATAAATAATGGATTCAGTCGTACGGTTATTGAACCCAACATATTTTTGAAAATTGAAGCACAATACAAGGTTGCTGATATCTTTTACCGTCATGCCTCTTCCTGATCATTTACGGTCAAGAACCTGCTTGCACAGGATATCCGCATGGAAAGAACCATTCCATTTACTTTGACCGTAGAAAATTTTGACCCTTCTCTAGCTTTGACTTTTTTACTTCCCCTCACGATCACTCAAGGGCTGCTTTTAAGATAGCAAAGTCATGGCAAATGTCTTCGAAGTTCGCACCATTAATTGCATCTGGCTTGTTATTCCTCAACGCCTATATATAATCACTTTGACAGTTTGATCTAGCTAGCTACTCTCAGAAATTAACCATTGAAGGAAGAGTCGAAGGTTGACTTTAGTCTGCAACCAAGTTATGATCAACGCAAATGACTATGCAGCTATGGATCAGAGTAGCAGTGTGGCTCAACAGCACCAGAGGAAGTACAAAGGTGTTCGTCGCCGGAAATGGGGCAAATGGGTATCGGAAACCAGAGTTCCCGGCACGCAGGAGCGGCTCTGGTTAGGTACTTACACGACGCCAGTGGCTGCTGCAGTGGCTTACGACGTAGCTTTATATTGTTTACGAGGAGAATCATCGTTGGAAACCCTAAACTTTCCTGATCTAAAGTTGCCTGCAAGTGTACGAGGAGACATGTCACCAAGGTCCATACAGAAAGCAGCGTCAGACGCCGGAATGGCCATTGACGCACAGATGATACTAAGCAAGTCGCCGGAGCAAGAAGGAGTGAGTGCGACAGGGAGTGGTGAGATGGCAGAAAATGGAAGGGAGGGTTGTGGGGTTGGGGATGAAAATGAGTTAAAAGAAGGAGAGGATTCAAGCATTTGTATAGATGATTATCTTTACTGAAGTACAAATTAGAATTAAGCACATTATATATGAGCTTTGATAATCTTTGCTTGTGCAAATACTATAATTAAGCAGAGAAGGATCGATACTAGGCAAGGGTATAACTAGTTCTACATGTGTTTCAAAGGCAACGACTAGGGAAGTTTGTACACGTAGTTTGCTCTAAGTATGAGTTTGGGTTTGCTTCTACTCCAATTCACTTTACAATAGTTGTGTTGAGCATACATACGTGTTATGTATAAAGACTATTAAGGGTCCGTTTATTTCAGCTTTTTGGAGGGTGAATAAGCACTTTTTTCATCACAAAAGGTATTTTTAAGAAAAAATGAGTATTTGGTTGTAAAATCTAAAAGCATTTTTTTTTCATAGAAATGATTTTTTAAAAAACTAAAATACAACTTTTCGAGAATTTCAAATTTGGAGCTAAAAAAATACTTTTTTAAATAAAATTTTCAAATCAATTAATGAGCCTATTTTTTAGCCCCTTTATCCTTATGTTTTTACACATAATTCCCACAATACTTACAAACATATCTTCACGTTTATTTTGAGATTTATATAATATTATTTGATTTTTTTATATGTTTAAATATTTATTTTTTATATTAGTTTTACTTATATTATAATTCATATAAAAGATTTGGTTATATATATTTTTATTTATGTTTTATATAGTTTAAAATTATATAATA
>JAOSBK010000204.1:5742620-5763720 GCA_027568895.1 Erythroxylum shatona
TATTAATTATTTAATAAAATTTATTATATTAAATATTATTATATTCTATTTAATATATTAATATTATGATTTGGTCATAGTTGGTATTAAGAAGAATGATTAAGGATATATTAGGTAGTATGTATTTATTAGTTTACGTTCCATCGTAAACCCTCCAAATCGGAGGTTTCTTATTTTCACTGTTTAGGATGGAATGGAATATAACATGAAATCCTCCGCTTCCATCCTATTCCATCTCATTCCATTATGAAACCCTCAAACAAACGATGGAAGTGCGTTATGTTCCATCCCTAACCCTTCAACCAAACAGGGCCTAAGAGTCTCCAAACCCTTTTAGATATTAATACCTTGTTGATAATTCTAATGGATACACGATACCTCCTTCCTCATTTGGCACATAAATATCTTATTATTTGGCCTTAACTATAGAATTTTTATAGATATCCCTAGACAATAAGAAGTTTCCAAAAAAAATTCTAGTAATTTGACCAATTTTTGAGAAAGAAAAGATATGAGAGGATCAATAGATATGCATAGAGTTAAAAATAAAGTTGATAAGTTAAACTCTACCAACAAATGACAAGCATTTGTTACACCACTCAATTTTCATTTGATTCCTCTCAATTAATGGTAAAACAATCTCTAAAGCTTAGTATCTTGGTTATTACATGTAAATTAAGGTGTGTAAATGGAGGGTTCTTCAACTTCAAACCTAACAAGTTGGCTAGTAACTTAGACCTTAGTCTTCAAATGAACTAACTTAATTGAGAGACAAATGAGCTAATCAGTAATCAGAGAATTAGAAACTTCAATTTTTCTTGGATCATAAGTAATAACCTTTCTCCCATAGTGGTGAGCTTAGTGATCAATAATGATTTTTCAATGATTCCTAAATAACTCAACCTTTTTACTTTTGTCAATATTAAGTTTGGTCTCTAGAAATCCTAATATTATTTTTTTTCACTGAGGTAATCCCTCAACACTTGATGCTTTTTAGGGTTGTTAAGCCCCTTGACATTTTAATATAGGATTTTCAGTAGGAATGGTTTTAAGGTTTAGAGTTATTAGCTTTGTTTGTCTTAACTTAATCTTCTTCCACTTACCATTTTAAACTTATTCCCCGTAACCTCATACTTTATTTGATCTAATTAGGACAAACTTGTGGGCAAAGTTGTAGCAGTAATGATAGGGAGCTAATTGAAAGTTTTCTCTTGAATAGGTAAGGGGTCCCCTCTGCTTTAATTTCCTATTATAAAGAAGTATTGCCATTGTATTAGAGCATTGATGATCATCCTTTCCATTAGTATACTTCTCTAACTCTTGATCCTTCAAATGTTCCCCTTACTCCATTTCTTCTATCAAAATTATTATTGGATTGTTCTTTTATGACACGTATAAATTCTCGTTCTCTGTCAGTCCCTCAACAACCTCACTATCATCTGATCTTTCCAATCCTATAAACTTATAGTCGATCATTCAATAACTTTACTATCATCCAACCTTTCTAATCCTATAAACTTATAGTAATCTCCTCTCTAAAAAGTCCTACTTGATGGCCTCCATTATTTTCCTTGATGTTTTAGTATGGTTTCTATTATTACATAACCATACCTTTAAATATTATATCATTATCTCTAAGTATCATAAATGGAATAACTTTAGATAGTTCCCGTTACAAGTCAATAATCATGCATAAATTTGTTTAGTATATTCTCTTAATTAAATTTGTGGCCTTATCCATGTAGATTAGTTTTCTAATAAACCTCACTATATGGCTTCAACCTTTAGTTGACTAAGACTAACTTCTATGATTCTCTAAGTTGTTAATTTAAAGTCAAGCTTAAAGGCGAAAATGTTCTCTTAATTCATCAATACTTTCGTCAATTCCATCTTTTTCCAATTATGTATGGCCCAATAATGTACTATAGGAAAGGCAGGATCTTTTTTTAAAAGAGACCCATGAATGAAGATGTCCATTTCTTTGTACCCTTTTTTAGCACTCCCAAAGGTGGAGCAATAATATAACTTCGTTCAATATGTAAAGGAGAAGGAATAACTCAAGCTTATCAGATGGAGGGGAGTTAACACCACCTTAATTTGGTAGAGTGACGTTGGAGATTAATGGGATAATAATATGTGGAATAAAGTGAGAGATTGCTAAGGAGATTGAGTTCATGACAAAGGAGTTAAAGAGGCGGGGGGTTGGGTTTGCTGATAGGTTAAGAAGTTGTAGAAAAGGCTTTCTCTAGTAGAGCAATAGCAGAAGAAGGATTACGAGCTTGACATTTTTTTTGGTAAATCAAAAGAATTAATAAAAGGAACAAAATATTTGCAGAACGTTCACTTACAAGTGCCATTGGAGACACTTCTAGCTAAAATAAGCAACTAGGCCAAGGGCAAGCCAAGATAGAAACAAAAGGAAAATTGAAGCTATGGAAGGAGCAATGTACAGCCAGACAATGTCAGAAACACTAGAACTCTACCAAAAAGTCGAAGCATCTATAATCTATGTGAGAAGCCTAACTAAAATATCTCAAGCCCAGAAGAAGCAAGCCAAAAGAGGCTTAAGGGAATGTTGCTCAAGAACAACCTTAGCACCTGAATGGCTAAGGAAAAGTTGCCGCCAAATAGTGATTGTGCTGAACCTCCGAGGGTAGACTAGGCAAGACATGAACTTTCCAAAGAGAGCCTCGCATGCTGTAACATGGAAATGATTGAACAAATAACCTGTAAAAGAAAAGAAAAGCCTAACTATAAAATTATCTCCTTTCGGTGTGTAGGCTGAGAAGTTCCCTAATGTGGGAGATTACTTCGAGATACACTCTCTCCTCAGCCATTGCTTCATTCTTGAAGGTTCTGGAATTACGTTCAGTCTATATATGGTAAACTAAGAGATTAGAATGGTTGAAAGTGGGCAAATCGAATCGGGTGAGGCATTGTTCCCAAATTGTTTGAGAGAAAGGACATTCGAAAAATAAATGATCTATTGATTCATTTGCTGAGAGGCACAGGGAACAATGATTAGGAGTATCGAAGTACAGAAGTTTATCCCGGGTTTGAAGCTTTTGCAAGAAAGCAAGCCATAATGTAAAGGAGCAGCGAGGGGTACTATATTTGGACCATACCAGCTTGTACTAAGGAATAACTGGTAACGGGGGTCGCAGGAGATGATAAGCTGACACATTGATATATCACTTGGTGGGGCTAGCTAACCATTCCAGGCTATCAAGTAAGGTACAATTGGGTAAATATACGGGTGGATCAAGGTGTTGAAGGAGGTCCATGGAAACCTCCCTCCAGCTCCAAGCATCATTAATTATTACTTCAGAAACACGTGCTGTGAATGGAAGCTCCGACCCATTGATCTTTCTCAGAGTTGACAAGGTCCTCAGAATACCACGGGGGTGCTACGAATCCTGCCAGAAAAGAGTAGACATACTGTTTCCTATCCTAAATCTGAACTGATGACACAACTTGTCCCTAACTATTAAGATCTTTTTCCAACTCCATGAACTATTATAGGTAGGATGAGCACTCCAAAAATTTGTCCTATGTAAAATAATTGTATGAACCCACTTAACCCAAAGTGCTTCCCTATCTTCAAACAATTTCCATATCCATTTTCCTAAAAGAACATGATTTCAAGTAATCAAGTATTTGACGTCTAAGCCCCCTTCCCTTTTAGGACAACATATGTCACTCCACTTCACTTTAGCCTGAGAATTAGAAACTGCCTTTCCTGCCCATAAAAAATTCCTAAACTTAGCCTCTATTTCCTTAAGGATGGAAGAGGGGAGGATAAAATGAGAGGACCAGTAGATGTGGAAGGAAGAGAGAACGAAAATAACCAATTGGAGTCTACCTGTTTAAGAAAGGCTCTTATGGGTCCAACGATTGATCCTATTGTCAATTCTATCAATAAAACAAGCACAATCCCTCCTAGAAAGATGACCTGTAATGAGGGGGACTCGGAGATACCTAAAAGGGAGGGAACCTTGTTGAAGACCAGAGACAAATTTCATCCTACGACTCAGATTATTAACATCCGGGGATAAGTAAAACTGACTTTTGGATGTATTCATTTCCATGCCAAAAAATAGAGAGAAAGTACACAAGGAATCAAGCAAAAGCTGAGCTGAGATCAAGTCCCTATGACAGAACATTAAGAGGTCATTTGCAAAAAGAAGATGGTTAATGTTAAGACCTTGACATCTATAATGGTATTTGAACTGAGGATTGTTATCAGTAGTAACTCTCAAATTCCTAGAGAACACTTCTATACAGATAATGAAGAGGAAAGGCGATAGCGGATCACCCTGTCTTAACCTAGATTTACCTTTAAAAAATTTTGTGGGAGACCCGTTTACAAGAATGGAATAAGAGGGGGAGGTGATGCATTCGCGGACCCACTCAATAAACCTCATCAGGAGACCTACAGCTTCTAAAGTGTTAAGAAGAAAATCCCAATGAATAAAGCCATAGGCTTTACGGAGATCCACTTTGAAAGCGCACCTCTTGTGAGAATTTGAAATGTGATAGTTCTTGAAGATTTCTTGTGCTAAAAGAATATTGTCCCCTATTCAGCGATTCTTGATAAAGGCACTTTGATTAGGGCTAACTATCAGAGGGAGAATAGAGCTGAGCCTATTTGCTAAAATTTTAACAATAACCTTGTAGAGCATATTGCAATAGGAGATAGGCCTAAAGTCTTGGACAGTGTTTGGGGGAGCTGTTTTAGGAATAAGGGTAATGAATGTGGAATTGAGCTCTTTTAGGAGTTTGCATCGAGAAAAAAGTTTTGAATTGCTCCTGTAACTTCGTCCTCGATAATAGGCCAAGCCTTTCTATAGAAGTGCCCATTAAAACCATCAGGGCCAGGGGCCTTATTGGGATTAAGAGAGTGGAAAGCCTCTCAAATTTCTTGAGGGGAGACTTCAGCGATAACTACTTGAGAATGACTATCCTCAAGTGGATGAGGAAAAAGATTAGCTACAAACTCCTTGGAGGGGTGGAGATGCTTGACAGTCCCAATAGAGCCTTTGAAAAAAAATTAGAAATTGAGATTGAATTGCATAAAGCCCCACTACCCTACTGTCAGTTCCCACATCTAGAGAATGTATGGCATTTCGGTTCCTGTTAGCAAGGACGGAATTATGAAAAAATTTTGTATTATGATCTCCTTTCTTAAACCATTTGATCCTAGAAGCTTGTCTGTAAAACGATTCCTGATCTTTGAGAGATCTATAGAGTTCTCTAATGGCTTCAGTCTCCCTAGCTAGCAGAAGGGTAGATCTAGGAGAGTACTTCAGTTGGTCCTGATTGTGATTCAAAAGGGCATGACAGTTCTTGACTCTAGCATTGATATCCCCAATATGACCAGAGTTAATAATTTTGAGAGCTTGCTTGACTTTCTTAAGAGGAGCTTGACATTGGTAAGAGAAAAAGCCAAAAATGGAGCAATGTTAGTAGAAGATAAAGGGTCAAGGGTCAAAAAAGTTGGATAAACTAAAGAAATCAACTTGGTTAGGATCTAATATAAGGTAGACATGATGCTAAAATTGGCTAAAAAAACAAGGCTATTATAACTTAGAAAGTAGTTCCTTAAACTGTAAGGAAGAAAAAAGCGAGAAACTTCTTCACCAATGGAAATAAAGAAGAGAGTTCCTTTATACCACCAATAAATGAACCTAAAATACTAGCTAATGGTGAACAAGCTAAGTTAACTAGCGTGACATGGAGAAAAACTTGCAGTGTTGGAGAGATAAGCGAAAGAGGGAAAAAGAAAGAAAGAAATGGTATTTAGAGAAGGCTAATTTAAAGTAGGAGTTGGAGAAGGAAACTATATAGCATGGAGGAGCATAACTCATAATACTTATACTCTAACATGGTTACTATAATGGAGAACAAGCATCAGAGAAAATGAGGGAGATTCAGTGTAGAAAATGGTGTTAGTGACAAAGTAATTGTATATTATTGTCGTGTGTATATAATTATTAATAATATAATAGATATCCTTAAAGAAGTTATATTCCATTCGCACTAACTCCAAACCTCTTCAATAAGATCATAGTTTTACCTGTGTCAACAAAATCGAAAATATTCCTAAACACCAAAGTGTTCAAGATACAAACTTGTTAAAGTTGCACTTTTTTGAATTCACACTTTTTGTATTGTGCTGGATGTTAATAAGGCATACAAAGAAGTCCATTGTCTAATTAATTTAGTTTGAACGTCACATTTTAACCCCATTTATAATATATGAAAGCTTATTGAAGCATATGATCAATCTAGTTAACATTGATTTAAATCAGTAATTTAAAGTTTTAAACTAAGTTAGATAAAATTTATACATAATACAAGATTTTTCAAGTTTATTTAATTTCAACCTAAACATAATACACAATTAGGTTTAGTCGTGCGTGTCTCTCCATTTAATTCAAAATTTTAAATGTAAAATTCAATAAAATTAATAATAAATTAAAATTTTAATTAAAGTAAACAATGAGTTAATTCAGTATCGAATTATAATTTTTTTATATTTTAATGAGATCGTTGTCATTTTATCTTGAATTAGTTTACAGAATTTGAATTGTCATCCATGCATTTAATATCATTCAACCTTTTTATTTTTTGGTTAAACCAGATTTTCATATTTAAAAATGCTATTATAAACTATTTAAATTACAAAATTGTAAATTTTTTAATGACAAAGGCTATTTATCCCGAGCAGCTAGCTGAGTGATGTAGGTGTAATTCATAAACATATTGATTGTATGGACATCAAATATGTGAATCATTAAAGGAATTTTATTTAATTTATTGCAAAAATAGCATTAAGTTAAAAAAAATCAAGTTGATGTGTAAAATGGTCACCTTTTCTTATATTAAACACAAAAAAATCAAGTCGATATGTGAAATGGTCATCTTTTCTTATATTAAACACAACGATTTGTATATATTTATTTTTATGTTTTAATTGGAACTATGGATTACCTAATTATAGGTTAAAATTGCATTTTGAACCTCAATGTTTTTAATATAATACAAAATAGATGTTTATATTTTAAAACATTTATGGGCTACTTGGAAACCTTTGAATTGAATTCATTAACGAATTGGATTTAATTACATTAATGAGATTGAATTGAGTTCAATTTACACTGTTTGGAACAAACTCAGTAATAATAGAAATGAATTCAATTACACTGTTTGGAATGAGAATGAATATAGTGAGAAATGAGAATGAATATTATTATTATTATTATTATAATAGTTGGTTAAGAGGAAGGAATGATTATTATTACTATTAACAGTAGTTGATTTATAAAAAATATTGAGAAATAAACATTTATTATATTTTAATTAATTAATTAATCATATTTTAATTACTTATATTGTAATTAATCAATTACAATATATTAATTAATTAAAATATTGTAATTAATTAATTAATCACAATATTTTAATTAATGAATGAATTATATTTTAATTAATTAATTAAATTTTAATTACTTATATTGTAATTAATCAATTACAATATATTAATTAATTAAAATATTGTATTTAATTTTAATTAATTATATTGTAATTAATTATTTAATTAATTAATTACAATATTTTAATTAATTAATGAATTGTATTTTAATTAATTATATTGTTGTTAATTAATTATTAATAATATTTTAATTAATAATCTTTAGAATCCAATCAAGTGAAGCACAAGAGAGTGAGAAGTGAAGTAGTCCAAAGAATGAAAGAGCAAAAGAGTAAGACACTACCTCAAACTTCAATATAATTGAATTCCTATACTTAGAGAAATGAATTCAATTTATAAAGAAGGTGGATTTCAATTACATGCATGAATTGAATTCATCCCATTTTTATGTTTCCAAATAGCTGAATTGAATTTAATTACAGTTAGAATTGAATTCAATTCAGCCCTTTTCAAACGGGCTGTAAATGTATTGTATGCAAATCATATTACATATTATTGGAGATTTGACTGAAAATGGGTTAAATATCATAGTCATGTGTCCTCAACTCCAAAGCCATCGATCTCATTTAATATACCGGTATGTTGTTAGCCAAGCGTAAACGCCCCGCAGGTTGACCAAATAATGTATCACCGAGTTCATCATCGTTATCATTATTATTTCACTTTTAATTATAAAAAACTCATAATTCTAATTTTTATATAATAATTAGAGATGAAGATAAATTAAATAAATCAACTAATAGAACGGTTTAACTCTAACTCTGTATTAGAGGAACACTTAGAAGTATTTTCTTTACTAATTAGGAGTAACGTTATGTATTATTGGACCTTCTTAGTCCTCTCTGAAGTAAGGTTGCATATTAGTAAACATTTTCAGATTCAGCCAATAGTCTCTTAACTAATAAAGGTAAAATTGCGTATTATTAAACCTTTTCTGATTTCGCTAAAATAAGATTGTGTATTACTAAACTTTCTCCAATCTCGCGTATCAGCGAGATTCCTACTAAGTATTGTTGTGTTTATCTCTTTTATTCGTAGAACAACCTCTTTCTTCAACAACAATTGTAATACTGCTATACCAATAGTATAACTTGTATGTGTACTTACAAAGAGCATAGCTAAATTTATATTATAATGGAACTAACATAATATAAATTGCAGAAACAAATCGATTTATTCTTGGAATTCAACGCTACAAGAATCCCAACTGCACAAACACAAATTAGTGGTCTATGGAATCCAACACTTGTATTCCAGAATCTCATCGCATGGTTGATTATTATTGTAATTTTAAAAAGGAAAAACCACTGGAGCAGATAAACATGGCTATTCAAATTTCTGAGTCTGGTGGGAGAAGGTAAGAGAACCAGCTATAAGCCTACTGGGAGAAGTCCCTTCAAGGAGAGGTCTCCCAGTGCCCACCATTGAAGTTCTTCTAGCACCGTGTGTGGAAAGCAGCAAACGGAATGTCCAGTTGAGCACACTCGGTGCAAAAGCCCTGTACAGCAGAAATATGTCATACCAGCTTGGATACTTCACATATTGATCTCCTCGGCACGCCCCTGCTACTATAAACCTCGCATACTCCTCTACTGGACCACCTGTCCCATTTACCTGAAACCAATTTGTTCCTCTCAGGTATTATGGAAACTATAACAATATGCTTGATTGGATACATTTTCTATAGAAAGGGTCTAATGAGACAACTTCAAGTTATCCAAAATGGAGGACATGTTAAAAGCATAGTGATTGATGTTAAACTTACTTCCCTTTCTTCTTTCCACTGCATTTCTGCACCCTCCTCTAGCATGAACTTGCCTCTACTCATTTCACTCCCGATCCAACCATGAGATGCTATTGTTATGCCAATGCCATTGTTAACTTCGTATCTAAGCGTCTCGTAGAAATTAACAACGGCTGCTTTTGCCGCCTAGCGGACAAAACAAAAAGAAAGGCTACGAATTATGATAAGTGTGCAAACTGCAAAGTTATACCTAGAAGCACCATGTCTGCTACTTCAATAAATTGCAGAGTTGAGGAGACAATATACTCATGCTTCAGATCATATACTACAAATCCTGCTGAAACATGATTTGTTGTTTAGTCATTTATTTGGACACTAAAATGGATGGTGAAGTAGTTGATGTCTGATAACACAATTTTACAAGTCACTGTAAAAGTATAAGATGTCTTCAATTAAATTGAATGTCTTACAGAATATAAGCTCATTCTTGGCAGTGGTAACCAGGCCTCAACTGCAGCATTAACGACTATTCGTCCATTAGTCTGGTGCAAGTATGGCAGAGCAACAAAAGTCGGATAAACATTCCCCCAAAAATTAATATCCTGCCACAATTTAAGTTTTTACATTGTCTTAGTTCCTAACATCTGGCAAAACAGATGTAATATTGAATCAATATTAAGATTGAATAGAGTAACAGAAGTCTGGACTCCAACTATTTTCTGATAATGGATTCTTTCTGATAATGGATTCTACCAACAAATGTGGAAACACAGAGGTGTCTGAAACTTCTTCCAGGTAAAAAGTATGTCCCAAACTTGCTGTGTTAACTAAGTGATCCACTGCAAAATCAAGAGAGACTATAAAAATGAGCATTTACAGCCAAAAACAGGGATTTCTATCCTAATGCTGGTAAGAAATGTGCAGATTCTGTTGCTGTCTTCAAAAGGATGTACAGAAACAAAAATTTAAACACACGAGTGAGAATCACAATACAAAATCAGATGCTCAAAGAAGAAATCCATGGGTGATCTACGCGATGTTTCGTCTTAATATAGAGCAATTCTTCAAAGAACGATAATATTATAATGTTTGAGCCATCTTTTAAATGTCAAATTTATATCATATTATAGGGATAATTGAACATGATCAGGTAACATGTTGATATTTAATTGTACACAAAACCTTGTTCCATATAACGGGGATGGCTCAATATGAAGAGGCAACACGCCTAATTGGACCTCCTAGTTCCCCTAAAGGGTTTGTTGAATCATTTTCATTTAAATGATTATCCACTACAAACTCTATAGCCAAAAGTGAAATAAGGATAGGTATGAAGTGTACCTCGGCCATAGTAATTTATAGTCTCGTTAATAAATCTTCTGCATTCTTCTTCCTTGACGACATCAGCTGCCACAATCATTACATGCTTTGCACCAAAATTTCTAGCATTCTCGCTGATCCCTCGAAGTCTATGATCTCTCCTTGCAACCAGCACGAGATTTGCCCTCTTCCTTGCATATTCATAAGCAATTTGCTGCATCCATAATCAACAGTTAAAGACTCCATCAACAATTCTACTTTTGCACGCCATCGTCAGGTTCCAATTGCACAGTAGCTTTAAATTGGTAATTTCATTTTCTGTATAATGTCCATAAGATCCAGTTACTGAAAGTACCATATATTACATCATTAACTCCGCAATTGGAACCTCATCAACAGCATCTGCAAAATCTTCAAAAACCTTAATGTACTTTTCTGTGCCATAAACCAACCCAATTATAACAGTCAGCATATTTTCCTATCATTCCCATCTACGATTTTGAGCAAATGATGAAAAGAGCAGAGCCACCAATTTCATCTTGGGAAACTTGTTCAGTATTTAGTTCAATTTGTTAGATGACCAACAAGTCAATGAAGCCAATTTCAAGTTCTGGGAAAATTGAGAGCATTGAAATACCTAAAACATATCAGTATACACATCTAAAAGCTAGAGAACACCTTCGAATTTTCCTGCTTCAGCTTCATCTCTTTTACAAATTCCCACTCCCACCCTCCAAGTCATTTTACAAAAAAAGTCCAAAAAAAAAACACAAAGAAATGAAAATCATTCTTAGAAAGAAACAGGATGAGCGGATAAATACCTCTCCTATGCCAGAAGAAGCTCCAGTTATCACAACCACTTTATCCTCCATATTCTCGCTGTGGAAGGAGTTGTACAACCACTCGCATACACTGATAAAACTCATGGCTGGCCATGCACAGGCCAGCATCACCAAGCTTGCTGGTGGCACCACCCAATTCAACACAGAGTTCACGAAATCCATTAGACCTGCTTGTGCTACAAACAGAAAGAAACTGATGATTCAACCTCTGGTTCTTGCCCAGAGATGATGATAATTATGATGATGAGATCAAGCGAGATAAAAGACAAGAAGGAAATGGTTTCTGGTTTTTGACATGTAGTGCTGGATGATCAACAACAAAATTACATGCAACAGCAATTATGAATACACGTGTTACGTCCAAAACCTGGATTCGTGACGAATGGAAGGTTTTTGGAAGTTCTTGCATGGTCAGTTCGTATCTATTACTGCTATATATATTCACTTAATTTGGTTTCAAAGATTATTGCTTAAATAACCTTAGATTGATTGATGAGAAAGCACGACTAAAATTGTGAATTCGTATCCATTCTCTGATCTTTACAATATTGATATTTGTTTAATTAATATAAGATATTATTTTGAATAAAATTTTAAAATTTTAAAAATATTTTTTATTTTTTTATTATTTAAATTTTAATTAGTTATGATAGTTAAATTTTAATTCAATAGTTTTTTTTTCATTTTTTAATTTATAAATTTAACTCACTATTTATAACTCATTTTAGTACTTTTCCCATCTTATATGACTTGATCGGCCAGTATTTAATATTAAGTAAAACTAAGGATGATAAAAGTGTCAACTAAGTTGGTTGGTTCAACATTCTCATCCCTTAATTATAGGTTTTAGGTTTAAGTCTTAAGAATGGAGCGACCAGTTTGGCCAGTACTTTATTCTTTACGGACTGACCTGATGCGAGCGAGAATTAGTCTGAATATGAATAACTTCAAGATATTGTTTTTATAATTGAAACCCTCTTAAAACACCTTTTAACTACAGCCGAATTAAAAAGAAGTATCCGACAAGAAGTCAACAAGCTAAAGCTTAAGCTGTCGAGGACTCGAGGCTGATAATATATAAAACACCGCCATTTTATTTTATTTTTAAATAAAAAATTTGGGCTAACTTAAACCTGTGATCCCCAAGTAAAACTCATGAGATAGCCACTTCATTAACTTCAATTTGACTTTGGTGGTACGAGTTATCGACTTTTTTTTTTTGTTACCTACTAGGTGTCTTAGGAGGGTCCCAACTATGGGAAGACACCTTTAAGCCATCCACACCCAGACTAATCTCCGTTCGAACCGGGTAGGTCCCTTGCTGGAGGCAAAACTCTGGCCCCAAGTTTTAAACGGCTGCATACATGAGGACGGTTCGAATCCGTTACCTCACTTAAGCCAGGAGAGCTCCTTGATGATGTTGTGATGGGCTTCACTGCGTTTGTTGTTCAACTGTGATGGGCTGGAATTACTTACGCCCCTTTGATTCGCTTGTGATGTGTTAAGCAGGTTTGATTAGGAAGAGAACTAGAACCGATTGCACAAGCATACGCATTAGGCAATCAAAGAAGAAATCTGTTATCTGTTGCAGCATGTAGGCAGTTGGTTGATTAGGTTTGTGAAACTGGGCTTTCAGGTTCCTTAACGGAGAGTATGAACACAAAATATCAATTACAGCCTGTTATAAAATACCAATCACTACCACGTTACATTGAAGTAAAAGCCACTCAGGTTAGTGGAGTTGCGCCAAGTTGCCAATTTGCTCCATATTATAAGTTAAAGATAAATTACTTTAAAGATTCTAAACAATGTCCCTTTTTGTTAACATCAATTACTTGTCAAAGAAATGGACAATTTTTAGAAAGATCAAATGTCAATCAAAACTCAATCTATCTTTCTTATCCTATGTATAGGTAAGAATAATTTCTTCCCCTTAATATCTATGTCAAAGTTAATATGATAAAATAATATCAATGTGAAATAAGTGGTTATCTCTTTTCACATACCACCAATAGCTACCTCCTTTTCTTTGTCAATGTGTTCATTAATTGGTCTTTTGATATCAATTTTCTTACTTAGCTCATAGGATTGTTATTTATTTAATATCGACTGAGATTTTTTATAATTAAAAAGTACATTCTTCTTTTTATTTTCAACATTCCACAAGCTTATCATATGATCATAATTTCATTATCAGATGAGTCCAAGCTTGAAGTTACCTCTTCCTCATTTTCCTTAAAGCATATATGAGCTATCTTCTTACTAATTTTTAACCTTAAGAATTGCTCATATCATCTCATGTACCCATTATTGTTATTTTCTTCTTTTGGTTCTTCTACCTTTTCTTTCCTCTTCATTCTTGATTGTCATCTGGATTCTCATCAAGTTTATCTTAAGCAATATCAATATCAATAATACCGATATCATTATGAAAATCATCATCATATGTAAGATCAAGGGCTAAAAGCCCAAATTGGGGCTTAATCTTTTTGAGCTTGATCAGTTTAGTACTTAAATTTGTAATTTGCTCAAAGAATATCTAAAATTTCACGAGTATGCTCAATTTAAGACTTTTTTGAACGAAAATTAGAATATGTTTTATACGCACCGTTACAATGTACAACGCCATTACTGTTTTTTAAATGTCACATTTAAAAGAGTAAAGCTTGTTTGATTTTAAGTTTTAACCCTAAATTTCGTAAATTTCCTAAAGTAAGAAAGAGAAACCCTAAATTCACTAAAAGTAAAAGTTATAGATAAATTCCCACTATTTTCCCTCTCTGGTGCATCTTCACTGTTGGTCGATTCGTGCTCCAATCTTCATGCAAGAGTTGTCTTGCTTGGTTCACACATGAAAACTGTCGCCTGATCCGCGCTTCTTCCTTCTTTAAAGGGGTTGTTTTGCTTGGTTGACGCATCTTCATCGTCACCTAATTCGCGCTCTATTCTTCATTGAAGGGGTTGACTTACTTAGTTCACGCATCATCTTTTGAAACTAAGGTAAGTCCTAGAATCAAGTATTATCCATTAGACTTAAGAGTGCTAAAACATTTGATTATGATATTAGTAAAAAGAAGAAAGTGCAAAGGTTAGAGAAGTCTGAGGAAGATAGTATAAATGAGATGGGTAGAAGCAAACTAATATTAGTTTTATCTTCAACCAAAAATGATCAAGAGCATTCACCTTGAACCACTGTCAAACCCTATAAGCTACCCTTTATGTAACCTCAGATGCTAAAGAAAATAATAGAAAACTTCAACTATGAAATATTTTTAAGAAGTTACATATCAATATGCCCTTCATATACCAAGTTATTGAAGAAAATTTTCTATAAAAAAATAAACTTAAGGATTATGCTATGGTTCCTTTAACTAAGGAATGTAATGTATGACTAATTACCTATAAAGATGATGGATCTTGAGAGTTTTATGATTCCAATCCATTTTAGTGCTTCTAATGTTATTATTTGTTTATGTTTACTAGTGTTAATCTAATGACTTTATCTCTTTTTAAGTAGCTCAGAATAGGTAAACTAAAGTCTACTATAGTGTCACTCTAACTTGTATATTGGTTTATAAAGTACCTAACTAGGGTAATGGAAGTTCTACTTGCTAAAGTAGAAAAATTCATCTTTCCTACCAATCAAAGCACAATAGAAAAGAAGCTAGTCCCATTAACTCTTAATTTGATGCTTTGTAATCGATAAAATCTGTTGCCCTCCCACATCCTTTTTCTTTAAATGTTAAGTGGTTGTTCTATTAAAGGAAAAGTTAACATGTGCCACTTGCAGCTCTAGTTTGATTACTAAAAACTAGAAAAATATTCATTTTAAAGAAACAAAATGTTAACTTTTTTGAGGGTGACTTATTAATTAATTTCCAACATTATTAGTGCATAAGTCTAATATGTAGTCCTTTATTTCAATTAAGGGATTTATTAAAGGAAAAAACATTATTAGGATAAAAGACAGAAAACATCAAATAAGAAGGAAATAAAATGTGATTATATAGAGAAATAATCTTTTTTACTGTTACTCTTAGATCCTTGTGTATATATACAAACCATATGGATATATAGTCATTGCCTATGATCCAAATAGAATTAAGGTCTCAAACATTTTGTCTATGGACTACATTATTCATCTCTCAATAAACTTACTTCAAGAGAGGACTAACTTTTTTATTTATAGTAAATCATTAGGTAGCTGTATAGGTTGGAAACCAGTGATGCAACTCCCCTGAGACTTATAGTTGAAAAATTCCACGAACCTAGGAGCTACAACGAAAATACATTTCTCAATTCACAAGTATAAACAACACTACGTACCTTAATTAATAGAACTTAGTAAGTTTTTAGAAGAGTTTATATATATGTATATATGAGGTTAGTATGAAATGCCTCTAACTTTCATGTATTGTGTTGTGCTTCAATTTATCACTTCCACTTCAGTGTTTCCTGTCACGTTTCACCATTCTGGATTAATTGGTTGATGAAATTATTATGAATATGTTAAGCATCATGTGTTGTGCTAGGCTTCAATTTCTCACTTTCACTTCAGTGTTTCCTTTCAACATTTTGACTTAGTCTCTTCCTTTTCATGGAGTTGGTCATTTTGGTTTAATAGAATGACATTTGATGAGGTAGCTTTAAGGTTTCACTATGCAGGATGTTTTATTAATGTGGTCGATAATGTTTGGTGTGAGGGTAGTTTTGTGGATAAAATTTAATTTGATCCTAACTTACTGAGCTATTTTGAACTAGTTGATGTATATAAGAGAAGTAGGTATAACAATGTGAAAAAGATTTTTTATCTTATGCCTGGTTTTGAACTATGTAATGGTTTGAGGGTTGTACAAGATGATGCTAGTGTATTAGATATGGTTAGTCAAATGATGGGTGATGCAGATGATGAAGATGAAGTAGTTTTGTCTGAATATTATAACAGTGATGAATATAAAGATCTTGCTAGTGATGTAAATGATATGGTAGATGATGCTACTAGGAGGAAAAGGAAATACCCTATTTATGATGAAAACGCAGCTGAGCCTTACATTGAAGTAGGGATTATTTTTCTTAATCATTTGTAATTTAAGAGTGCAGTAAGTTTGTTATCCATTAAAACAAATAGAGATGTCATGTTTACAAAAAATAAGCACAATTTTGTCCAAGGTGAATGTAGGATAGAGAACTGCCTTTGGTATATATACAGAGCATTTGATAGAAAGTTGTAATCATTTCAAGTTAAGAAATTCAGGAATAGTCATGATTGTAATAAGATATAAACAAATCCTAGGATGAACACCAACATCTTATCTAACTTATTGAAGGATAAGTTTTAAAGGGAGCCTTTTTGAAGAATGATGATATCAAATTTTACGTTAAGGATTGTTTAGGTGTTGAAATGTCCATGAGTATGGTGAGAAGAGCAAAGAAAAAATAGTAGACAGTGTTGTGATCAACATTGAAGAGGAATTTGAGAAGCTTTGGTCTTATGCTGAAGTGATTAGGCAAACCAACCCAAGAAGCACTATTACATTGACAGTGTCTCGGCCAATTCCAATATCTCCACCTGTATTTGAAAGAATGTATATATGTTTAGAAGCTATTAAACATGGGTTTAAGTCTAGATGCAAGCATTATCTTGGCTTAGATGGATATTAGCTGAAAACTAAAACTAAAGGTAAACTTTTATGTGCTGTAGGAAGAGATGGAAACAATCAAATGTTTCCTGTTACTTGGGCTATGATTGAAGTTGAGTCGGCAATTACTTGGAAATGGTTCATTGAAAGACTGAAAGAAGATTTACCTTGATTAGGATCCAGAATTGGTTGGACGATAATGATTGACCAACAAAAAGTAAAAATTTCACATCAATCTTATTTTTTACTTTCATTGAGAGTGTAACTCTTATGAAATATGCAAATTTGTGTCCACATGCCTATTCAAATGGTTATGCTTTCCCTTATAGGGACTTAATAGAGTCATTTTCGATTTGTGTCCAGATGTTGAGCATAGATTTTATGCTATACATGTTTATATGAATTGGCATGGAAGAGGAAATAAAGGAGAAGAGATGAAAGAGAACTTTTGGAAAACTTCAAAATCCTTCACAATAAGTATGAAGAAAATTTAGATAAGCTCAGAGCCAAGAAGGAAAGGGCAGTAGAAAATATTGGGAGTTATACACCAATTCAGCAAAGTTGTAGGGCTTTCTAGAGGGAAGATTCTATGATTGGGTTAGTTGACAATAACTTATGCGAGGGCTTCAATAAGAATCAGATTGATGCAAGAAAAATGTCAGTTTTAAGGTTGTTTAAGTACATTAGAAGAGAATTGATGAAAAGAATCGTAAGAAAATAGAAAAAGGCTGCCAAGTGGAAGGGAAATTTAGGGCCAAGAATATGGGAAGCAATTGAGAAGAATGCCATGATTGCTCAATATTGTCCAGTACATCATAATGGAGAATGGGGTATGAGATTGATCATGGGCAGAACAAATATATAATGAGGCTTCAGAACAAAATATGTTCTTGTAGGAGATATATCCTCTTTGACATTCCTTGTATACGTGCCATATGTTCTATTAAAGACAATAGAGTTAATATTAAAGAGTACTCTTCTAGTTGGTTATAAAAGACTGAATATGTCAAAGCATATGGGAAGGCAATTCAACCAATGCCTGCTATGAACTATTAACCCATTAGTAATGAAGAAACTATTAGGCCACCAGAATTCAAACAAGGGCCTGGTAGCCCAAAATAGTTAGGAAAAAGGGCATTGATGAGCCTCAAAAGAATACAAAAGTAACTAAAAAGAAAAATGTTGACCGCATGTCTAGGAGAGGCATGATCATGACATGCAGCCATTGCCATATATAAGGACACAACAAAAGAGGCTATCCTCGGAAGGGTAGAGAGGTAATTTCTAAGTTGTTTGGTCTTTTTTTTGGTACAACTAATGTGGTACAACTAAGATTCTTTCCTATAGCAGTGGTAATCTTCTAGTTTTTTTGTTCCATTCTTATTGTTATCAATAGTAGGTTTTAGCCTAGTTTTAAAATCTTAACCCAGACTAGTTAACTCATTTCCATATGGAGCAAAATACAATGAACTCACAGTCAATCCTAAAAAACATATCTATAGTTCCAACCAACATTGACATCCCAGTAAGTGCCTCTAAATCTGCATCTAACAATGCTGAAAGGCGAAAGAAAGGTAAAAAAAAGAGCAAATGCCTTTGCCTCTATCTCGGTCTCTGCCTCTACTACTGTGTTTGTATCTACTGGTGTTACAACTACTTCAGGTATTATCAACACCTCAAGTATTGCTCATGTATGTGGAAGTGCAAGTGCAACAACCTCAGTTATTCTCCCAACACTTGGATGTGCTTCAGAAACAACAAATATATGTATATCTTCAAAGGCCACCACCAAAAACCAAAATAAAGGAAGAAGATGGCCTAGTTATGGTGTTGTAGATGATGAAAGTAGATCAAGAAAAAGGTCTATCATATAGTTTTCTCTTCAACAAGAAGTAAATAGGAAGTTCAAGAAATGGATGGAAGGGATGGGGATATACATAATACAGATGCTAAATGTAAGTGTTAAATATTTACATTCTTATTAAACATTAATTAATTCATATAACTTAACAATGTTTACATTTTATCTACAACTGGAAAGAGATCTTAGGCAGAAATCAATAAAGAGGCACCACAAGAAAAAATCATCGGTAACCTTATTTAGTGACGAAATTTACTTACGGAAAAAATTGTCGAAGATACGGTCGTAGAACTTACCGACGGTATAAAATAAAAATTTTTCTGTCAGAAAATTACCAACGGAATTGGCTATTCCGTCGGTAATTAGCGACGGAAAAATTCTGTTACTAAATCCAATATTTTACCAATGGAAATTTTTTTGTCGGTAAATTTGCTGAAAACTATTTTTTAAAATTTACCTGCAAAGTGTTTAGTTTCTGTAGAAGTTACCTTGAAGATAACTTCATTATTTCAAGTAAAAGAATTGAAATAATGAAATTCATACTAAAAAAGAACCAAAAATAAAGAACTGAAATTATTTTTTTTTTAAACAGACATTTCATCAAACACCTTACATGTATCAGAAATTTATCCCAATATCACAACTAAAATCACGTCTTGTCCCTTCTACCCTTAAACTTATTTTCCAATCACAAAATACACAAATAAACGAAAGTAATAAATACCCAAATTAACTTTCATCCAATATAAGAAAAAACACAACAGTAGTTGCAAAAATACCTCCACCGAAGGACACGATAACAATGGCTAGAGAAGACAACGCCGACGAGTAGAAAAGCCACAATAGAGAAATGGGCTCCAAGAAAATCGAAGAAGAGACACAGGAAGAAGGAAGAAGAAGACATAAGTGGAAAGGAGATGTCGGAATTTAAAAAGAATTTACCGATGGAATTACCGATGAATATTTCCGTAGGTAAATTCAAAAAATTTTATTCCACCAATAATTTATGCCTTTTTACCAATAGAACAAAAATTCCCGTCGCTAAATCCATTTATCGACGGAATTTACCTACAGAATTTTCCGTTGATAAACTCAAAACTTTTTATTCCGCCAAAAATTTCCTCCATATTTAGCGACGGTATTTTTCCGTCGCTAATTTTCTTTGCTAATTTGGCCGCGACAAATTCCTTCCAAATTTAGCGACGAGTGTTAGTACCGTCGCTAAATTACCCAATTTTAGCGACAGAAATATACTTTCCGTCGCTAATTTTCAACGGTATATTTTTCGTTGCTAACTTGTAGTGATTACCGACGGCCATATTTTCCGTCGCTAATTTTGCCGCGACGAATTCCCTCCAAATTTAGCGACGAGTAGTAGTACCGTCATTAAATTACTCAATTTTAGCAACGGAAATATGCTTTCCGTCGCTAATTTCCAACGGTAATTTATCCGTCGCTAAGTTTCCGTCGCTAATACACATTTTTCTTGTAGTGGTCCTAAGATATGTTTGTTTATAGATTATTGACTAATCAATGTTTTTCCTATAAGATGTTTAGGCTTGATGGTGATATTTAATGAGCCTAATTGAAGTGGGATTGAGCTATTAACTTAAGGAGAGTGTATTAAGTGTTAAGGAATAATTCAAAGATTATGTTAATTGATTTTGAGACGAGTACTAAGGAAATGTACCTAAGAATGTCATTGAACATGCATTGCACATATTTTATATACATAATTATGCATAAATGAATATTTATAATTGTGTTAAGTTATTAATGTGTGTGTGCAATATGTGGATTGCATAATGTAGAAGTGCAGGATAAACATCCGCATTCAAACGTTTCTAGATCATGGAGACTAATTCTAATCTGGAGCGTATTGTGAGTTAATCTAGATAGTCTTAATTACTGATTATTATGTTTGTATTATGTATTGAAAGATTATGCAATATACTATTAAATGGATGCCAATCTCTTTAAGTCTCCGATTATTTTATTAATTACATATTTTTTCTTTTATTATTTTTGATACAATTAATAATTTATCTCAAACTAAAAAATAGTACTCCCTCTTATCCAAAATAAGTGCCGTTTTAGAGAAATACACACTTATTAAGAAAGATAGTGAAAAGTTTGATATACCCTTATTAATTGCATGTTGAATTGCCTTGAAAATGTAATCTGTATAATTAGGATGTG
>JAOSBK010000204.1:5763820-5777644 GCA_027568895.1 Erythroxylum shatona
CTAATTACCCTATTTCATAATTCTTTTAAACCTAATTCGGGTAATCGGGCCGGCCCGAATTTTTTCGGAGTTACCCGTCCCGGCCCGAAAATAATTCGGGTACTACCTGGGCTGGCCCGAATTACCCGAAATTTAGCATTTGTTTACCCGAATTAATTACCCGGCCCGGCCCGAATAATGCTCACCCCTATTCTTATAGTAGTTTATAGACTTAGATCATCTCATCATGATTTAAAAACCTAAAAATTTAACAAATTAACTCATAATCATGCTATGTATTCTTATATTAGCATAAATGAGTGATGTAACACCTAATATTAAGTATATGTAAAATGACAATTTACCGACTATAAAAATGTTAAAATGTATGGATTTGGCATAAAATGCTTGAATATACAAGCATAGACCTTATCTTTAACCTCAACTTTAAACAACTTTTCAATAAACTTCCAAGGGTAAAATTTAGTAAGGACAAGATTTATGGAGCTTTCTAAATAGGAAAACAAATCAAAAGGTATTTCAAGAGTAAAAATTTTATAACTTCTACTATACTTTCACAACTACTCATATGTATATATTTAGACCAGCTAGACTTGCTAGTCCAAGTGGTAAATTTTATGTTTTTTATCATAGTTGATGAATTTAGTAGATTTACTGATGTTTTATTCTTAGCTAAAAAAGTTGAATGCTTTGGGGAATTTCTTAAATTTGTAAAGAGGGTTCAAAATGAAAAAAAAAAACTATCTATTACATTTATTAGGAGTGACCATGGTAGGAAGTTTAAGAATGAAAGATTTGAAACCTTTTATGTGGATAATGGTATCTTTCATAACATTTCTAATAGAAGATCCCCTTAATAAAATTGGCTTACTGAGAGGAAAAATAGGACTTTGTAAGAAATAGTTAAGACTATGATAAATGACTATAATCTCCCTACATATTTTTGGGCAAAATTTATGGCTACAACATGTTACAGTTTAAATAGAGTCTACATAAGACTAACTTTGGATAAAATCCTTTATGAGATGTGGAATGAGAAGAAGCAAAAAATTAGTTCCTTTAAAGTTTTTTAATGTAAATGCTACATTTTGAATACTAAAAATAACTTAAAAAGTTTGATTCAAACGTGGATAAAGGAATTTTTTGGCTATTCCTTAACTAGCAAAGTATACAGGGTATTTAATAGGAAAAGTCTTATTATTAAAGAGTCTTTACATAGTATGTTTGATGAATCTAAACCTATTGTATCTAAGAAAGTTCCTCAAGATGATGATCAAGAAAGGAAAAAAAATGAAAAGAAACAATCAATCTTTCTTTTCCTTCCTACTGGTTTCTTTCTGACAACACAAATAGACCATACATAAGCATGCAACACTAAAGGAAGTTCCATCTCCCTTCACCTCGCAACCAATTCATCGAAAGCGTTATTACACAATAAAAAAGAGAGAGAAAAACAAGCAAGTATATAAATTCATTAAGCCCATAAGCACTACAAATCGCATGCTCATATTTACACATAAAGTAAATAGAACAAAAAAACCCACAAAGATCAGACCTTCAAATACCATGATAAACGAATTCACATAAAATTTAAAAACTTGCGTACTTGATTTCAAATCCAAAATATTCTCATCAACATGGTTGTAGACCTAGCAACCAGAAAATGGGTACTGATAAAATTTAAGTAGAAATCAAAATAAAGGACATGATACGAAATAACTCCGACTTACTTGATCCCACCCTCGCAACAAGAAAGCTAAAAAGGACGGCCATGAGTGACTACAAGGAGAAAAAGACGAGCGTCGACGATGAGCGACGGTGAAGAGAAGATGGCGAAAACACAGAGGAGAAAAAGAGAGCAAAAACACAGAGGAGAAAACGATGACCCAGGAAGATGAGCGACGATGAGGAAGGCTCGAATTGGTTTAACCTCAAACGAAAGCGACACTACAAGAAAAATGAAGTTTAGCGACGGAAATTACTGACGAAATTTGGAAATATTCCGTCGGTAACCTTATTTAGCGACGGAATTTACTTACGGAAAAAGTCGTCGGAGATACGGCCGTAGGTAAATTTACCGACGGCCGACGGAAATTATTCCGTCGATAAATTTACCTATGGACTTACCGACGGTATAAAATAAAAATTTTTCTGTCAGAAAATTACCAACAGAATTGACTATTCCGTCGGTAATTAGCGACGGAAAAATTCCGTCGCTAAATCCAATATTTTACCAACGGAAATTTTTTTCCGTCGATAAATTTGCTGAAAACTATTTTTGAAAATTTACTTGCAAAATGTTTAGTTTCTGTAGAAGCTACCTTGAAGATAACTTCATTATTTGAAGTAAAAGAATTGAAATAATGAAATTCATACTAAAAAAGAACCGAAAATACAGAACTGGAATTATTTTTTTAAAGAACATACATTTCATTAAACACGTTACATATGTATCAGAAATTTATCCCAATATCACAACTAAAATCACGTCTTGTCCCTTCTATCACTAATATTTATACCTTAAAGTTATTTTCCAATCACAAAATACACAAATAAACGAAAGTAATAAATACCTAAATTAACTTTCATCCAATATACGAAAAACATAACAGTAGTTGCAAAAATACCACCACCGAAAGACACGATGACAATGACTGGAGAAGACAATGCCAATGAGAAGAAAAAGAGTCCACAACAGAAAAATGGGCTCCAAGAAAACCGAAGAGGAGACACAGGAAGAAGGAAGAAGAAGAAAGGTAGAAGAAGACACAAGTGGGAGGGAGATTTCGGTATTTAAAAAGAATTTACCGACAGAAATTTCCGTAGGTAAATTCAAAAAAATTTTATTTCGCCAATAATTCCCGCCTTTTTACCGACGGAACTAAAATTTTCGTCGCTAAATCCATTTACGGAATTTTCCGTAGGTAAACTCAAAATTTTTTATTCCGCCAAAAATTTCCTCCATATTTAGCGACGATATTTTTCCGTCGCTAACCGTCGTCGCTAATTTTGCCACGATGAATTTTCTCCAAATTTAGCAACGAGTAGTAGTACCGTCGCTAAATTACTCAATTTTAGCGACGGAAATATGCTTTCCATCGCTAATTTCCAAAGGTAATTTTTCCGTCGCTAATCCACATTTTTCTTATAGTGAGGAAAGAAGTTGTTATTGCGCATGTGAATTGAAGTCAAGAAAGTCAAACTACATCTTCAAAGGAAAAGGGAGAAAATGTAAACTTAACATTTAATTGTTAGTGAACTGAACAATTTTGTAATATTTGCGTACTAAACAATAATAGATTGTAAGGATCTCATAGGCATTTAAATGTTATTAAGCAATGAATGCAATGACTACCAATTTAAGTTTAAATTGCATTTCTTTTAGGTTTTATTCCTTTTTGTTGAAGTTCATGAATAGGTTACCGAAGCTAATAGAAGCTTGGTTGGAATTGTTGCATTCTCTGCAATGTTAAAAGTTTTCAGGGAAAGCTTAAAGTCTGTAGCCCTAAGAGATGATAAGCTTTTTGTAGTAAAGTGTTGGTCCCCTTTATTTTCATCATTTAGTCTTGAATTGAGATCAAATCATCATGTAGCCATTTGATGTAGTATATCGTAAACCAATCAGTGTGAATTGCATTTCTTTTAGGTTTTTTCCTTTTCGTTGAAATTCATGTATGGTAGAATATGTACACTGTTAATACAAAGAATTGGAATTATATGTCTATTAAACATCTTTGTCTCCAAAAATGATTAATGAATTAGAAACCTATTAACTTTCTTTGGCAAGACCATTTCTTTCCAAACATACCAAAATCTTTTTGGAGTTTTAGTTAACTGTCAGAAGCAAAAAACTGAGTCAATGTTCTTTTCGTATGCTCTCTGTGGCATGTTCTTTCGTTGTTCAGTTTTTTTTGTTAAACCCTAAACAATAATGGATCCAAATCACCCACCTATGCTTAACCCCAGCCCTATTCCTAGCGACAACGATGAAGATGAAGCCCTGGTTTTTGATGTTGCACTAGCCATTCCGCAACAAGGTTCTGATTATTGTCTTGTGGGTATGTTTCTCACGTACAACAACATCAACTTTCAATCCATGAAATCCGTTTTTGCAGACCTCTGGCATCCCTTAGGGGGTATAATGATTTCTGATCTGGGAGCAAAACTTTTTTTATTTCGGTTCTATAATAAAGTTGATATGGAGAGGGTTATGGAAGGTTCATCATGGTTGTTTAATCGCCATTTACTTGTTTGGAATATCATTAAGAGAGGAGAAGTCCCGCTAAGGATTCCTTTACTGCATGTGGATGTTTGGCTGTTAGTTGCAGATTTAAGACCTGGTTTTATACGAAAAGAGGTTGCCAAGTCGTTGGGAAATTTTGTCGGTCAGTTTATTGCCTATGATGCTAAATCGTTCACAATGTTCAATGATAGTCCAATAAGGGTTAGAGTTCGGTTAGACGTCCGTCAACCTCTCAAGAGAAAAAAGAAACTTGTTGATGCCAATGGAGATGTGTTCTATGCACTCTTTAGTTACGAAAGGTTATTTGTTTACTACTTTTTGTGTGGTATCTTGGATCGTACCGACTCCTACTGTGAGTTATGTCTCCATAAGAAGCCGAAAGAATTGAGCTTTTGGTGGGATGAGCGGGTTCGAGCTCTAGCACGGCGGTCTGGTCATCTGGTAAGTCGATGATTGCGTAAGGAAGGAAACCATGCTTCTAGGGCATTAACTGTTAAAGGAGATATTCGTGCAAATAATATGGAAACAAGAGCTTTAAAATCTCAGATTTTCAGGAGTTACTTATTTGGGGCAAGTTCAAAGTTGAATGACGCGGGATCAGAGTTGGGCCAGATGAAAACAGACTCTATGGGTCGAATGAGTATTGGCGATCTCGAAGAGGAAAGAATGGGCCCTACAGATGATGATAAGAAGAGACCAAGGAATGAGAAAACGCAGCGACCTTCTGCCGTTTCTAAGAATGTTGATTCGACAGTTGGTTCTCAAACTAGAGTTTTCACTTCAGTTAACAAGACAACGGCCAATCCTATGAAACGGGATGGCCGACAGTAATGAGGTTGGTTAGTTGGAACTGTCGAGGCATTGGCAACCCCCAAGCAATCAGAGCGCTTAGAGATTTATCAATGAGTTTTCGGCCTGATGTTATTTTTTTAATTGAAACACGTATGCATGGTAGTAGGTTGGATGAAGTCAAGAATTTAATTCGTTTTGATTCCTGTTTTTGAGTTGATTGAGTGGAAATGGGAGGTGGTTTATGTCTTTTATGGAAGTCTAATGTTGACCTCACTGTAACTTCTTTTTCTAATAATTACATTGATTGTCAGATTGTGTTTGAAGGAAAGGTTTCGAGATACACTGGTTTTTATGGGTTTCCTAAAAGTTATAGGGGACAGTCTTCGTGGAATTTACTTGGTGCTCTTGTGGCTCGTGACAATCTTCCTTGGTTGTGCACAGTAGATTTTAATGATATTGCCACTAATAATGAGAAGTAGGGAGGTCCTCCAAGAGCAGATTATCTTATTAATGGATTTAGAGAAGCTCTTCATGATGCTAGTTTGTTTGATCTAAATTCTACTAGTTTTCTTTTCATTTGGGAAGGTACTAACGGTAATGGTGATTGCCTCAAAGAAAAATTAGATCGTGCTATATCCAATTCTAATTGGAGTTCCCTTTTTTCGAATGCTTTTTCTTCTTCTACAGTGCTGTCAGTTTCTGATCATTATGCAATTACAATTGAGCTATGTTCGAATGAATGTGAGAGCTAGTGGATTGTCCTTTTAGATTTGATAACTCTTGGTTGTTAGAAGGTGAACTGGAAGCTATGGTGAAGAATTGTTGGGAATCATCGGGTGGTGCTAATTTTATGGAGCGACGAGACCAATTAATTGATGAGGTACAAAGTTGGGGTAGAAATAGAAATAGAGAATTTTGGAAATGCAAAAACATTATAAGCAGGCAGCTGGAATTGGAGAAGGAGCTATGTGATATTTCAAATTCCATGAGACTAAAGGATGAGTGGAATCGAATTCTTTTGGTAGAAGAAACTCGCAAGAAGCAAGAAGCGAAATTATTCTGGTATAGGGATGGTGACCGGAACACAAAATTTTTCCATAAACAAATTAAAGGGAGAAGAGCTCAGAATCGTGTTAAAGGCTTGCGTAATGAAGAGGGGGTAGTTGTTTCTTAACTTGCAAAGATGGAGTCTATTGCTCAGAGCTACTTTCAGAAGTTATTTTTAGAAAAGGGAGAAGTTGATTTTTCTAGAATTACAGAGATTGTGGAAAAAGGGTGACAGAGGAAGATTCATAATTTTTATTAAATTCATTTCAGAAAGAAGAGTTCAAGTATGCTTTGTTCAACATGCATTCTGATAAGACCCTAGGCCCAGACGGCTTAAATCCGGCTTTCTTGCAAAAATATTGACATATCTTGGGAGACGAAAATTTCAAAAGTGGGGTGTTCTAGCTCTCTCAAAGTACCTTTCCAAGCTCACTTACTGTTACTACTATTACTTTGATTCCAAAATTTGCTGCTCCTGATGATATTAAAGATTTTAGACCCATAGCTCTCTATAATGTGATTTATAAGATTGTGTCAAAAGTCTTAGCAAATAGACTTAAACAGATTCTGCCGCGTGTTATTTCTGATACACAATCTGCATTTGTGCCTAATCGGTTAATTACAGATAATGTATGTGTGGCATTTAAGACTTTGCATAGCTTGAAGAATAGGAGATATGAGGCATTAGGTTATTGTGCACTAAAAATTGATATCAGCAAGGCTTATGATCAGGTTAATTGGGATTATTTGAAGGCTATGCTTGCGGCTTTGAGTTTTCCTCCTGTATGGGTTAATTGGATGAATATGGCTTTTTCTGAAGTGAGCTATATGGTGAATCTTAATGGTAATCTTGTTGGGCCTATTACACCGAGTCAAGGTCTTCGTTAAAGGGATCCTATCTCTCCTTCCTTGTTTCTTATATGTGTTGAAGGCCTTACTGCTTTATTTAGGGAGGTGGAATCTAAAGGCATGTTACATGGTTATCGGGTTGGTAGAGGGTGTCCAAGAGTATCTCGTTTACTATTCGCAGTGACTCTATTTTCTTTTTTTAGGCTAATTATAATGAAGCTATGGTGGTTAGCAATATTCTTTTTGATTATGAAAAAGCTTCTAGGCAATCTGCGAACTTACAAAAATCAAGGATTATTTTTAGCCTGTGTGTAAAGGATGATACAAGAGCTACCATTTCAAGTATTCTTGGAGTCCATTGTCCAATGAAGGGTGGCAAGTATTTAGGGCTCCCGTCACTTATCGGTCGTAATAAAAAGCAAATTTTCAGTTACATTAAAGATAAGCTGTGGAAAAGCATTAATTCATGGAATAACCGACTCTTATCTAGGGCGGGTAGGGAGGTCCTTCTAAAATCTGTAGCGCAGGCCATTCCTTCCTATTGCATGTATGTATTTCTATTACCGCTTTCTCTGTGTCAAGAACTATAGGTTATTATGAATCGATTATGGTGGAACAGTAAGAAAGAAGTCACTAAGGGTATCAATTGGATTGCTTGGGATCGTACGAGTGTTCCAAAGTGTGAAGATGGGATGGGTTTTCGAGACTTGCGGCGTTTTAATTTGGCTATGTTAGGTAAACAAGGGTGCCACCTCCTAACTTAACAAGATACTTTGTTTTATAGGATGTTTAAAGCTAAATATTTCCCTTTAGGGGATTTTCTAAAAGCACAGAAAGGCAATAATCCGAGCTTTATTTGGTCTAGTATCCATGCTTCGATTGATTTGATGCGTTTGGGGTCTCGATGGAGAATAGGCAATGGTAAGAGTATCATTGCAGGTTTAGATCTATAGATTCCTAAGCAAGGCAGTTTTGTTGCGGAAGATGGGCATATGTTTGTGAATAGATCTTGGAAGGGTGGTTGTGACTTCCTAGAAAATGGTGGTAAAAGGTGGAATATTGGGTTACTTATGGAATACTTTTCATCTAGTGGTGTCCGTGCTATTCTCACTATACAGCTTAGTGTCCATAGTGTGGAAGATTCAATGCTATGGCATTTTGAGAAGAGGGGTAATTATACAGTTAAATCCAGCTATCATGTTAACAGGAGTTCATCCATGGTTAATAACTCGAACCCAAATAGAGAAGTATGGTGCAAAATATGGAAGCTTGAAGCTCCTCTTAAGTTTCGTGAGGATGAATCGTTGGAGTTGGCGAGAATTGCTTATTTTGCCCTATGCAAGAAACTGTGGATCATTTATTCCTATATTGTCCTTATGCAATGGACGTTTGGAGAGTTGCTGGTTTGGTTATGCCACCTTTGAACTCTTCTTTTGCTGATATATTTTTGTAGGTTAGTTTATCCTTGGGCAAGGAGAAAGCTGCCTATTTTGCTATGATTTGTTGGTACATATGGCGGAGCAGAAACGACCTGTGCTGGTCCTTAAAAACAACGACAGTGCAACAGTTGGTTCAAACGGTGACTACCCATTTGTAAAACTGGCGGGACTGGAATGTATTGAAGCCTGCTACTGCATCTGTGCACCAGATTGGCGGACAGCAAGGTGCTGGAAATGACATCATTAATCTGGACAATTCTCATTAGCAGGCATTTGTTGATGCCGTAACATTCCAATAGGGAGATGTCACAATTTTTACGGTGGTCTTTGAAGATCCTGAAGGTGGATTTATCAAAGCTATATCTAGTTACCAAGAAGGTGTTAAAAATGCTGCAGTGGTAGAGGCAATTGCCTTGCGTGAGGCATTATTACATGCAAAGTCTCACTTTCATAATGAAGGATTTATTTTTACAAATTGCCAACATTTATTTCTTGCTTTGTCCTCTCATTCTCCTCATATTTCTGAGCTAGAATTGATTGTTAAATATTGTTTACTTATTCTTGAGTCTAGACCGGATATACAAGTTCGGTGGATTCGAAGAAACTTGAATGGACTCATCAACTGGCTAGAGCATCCATTAGATTCTCCCCTTTTGTTTCTTGGGAGGTTGTTCCAGATGTTATCATCCAATTTTTCATTTGATTAATGAAATGGTTCTATTCCTTAAAAAAAAACATCTTTGTCTCCTCATAATAATTTGACAACTTATAAAATAACTTAGCAATTATGTTAATCATTGGAGCTAAAGTACGGATGACATTTTTTAGAGTAGTCAATTGCTGCCTCCTTTAACTCCTTTTGACTACTAACCAATACTCTATCTTCATTAATTAAAGATCATATTTTGTTACTAATTTTCCTTACCACATGTTAAAACATCAAACATCTTTAGGCTAGTACATCAAACATCTTTAGGTCAGTACATAAAACATCAAACTTGCTTAGGCTTAAACATCAAATTAGGAATACAATAGATGTTGAAACATCTAACAATTGCACTTTCCAACATTAGGTTAGGTGAAATACGTTCTAGTACATCAAACCATTTCCATATAAGGCTTTAAAGGTACAACTATTGCCTATATTACCTTCATTATTTAAATTAACAAATATAAGCAAAACTACTAAATACAAGCTTAAACAAGCAACAAATTTCCAATACTTAGTTGAATGTGTTTCATTACTACTACTCGTGGCAACTAACTCATTCTTCAACTTCAAATTTTCTGCAATCCTTTTAACTTGCAAAACATCAACTACATTCTCTCTTAACTATGTCACTTCAGCCTTCAACAGATTACTTTGTTGATATAACATCTTCTTTCTATTTTTCAGCTTTAAATAATTGTCTTGCTCTTGGAGAAAATCTTTGTTCATACCATTCATGAAATCCACAAACATTTTCACTTTATCATCAAAGAAAAAACAATAATTTGTTAATGAAATATATGAACATATTTAGCTAAAACAACTTAAAGATGTATCAAAAGTACCAAAAAGAGTTGACAGCCATAAAACCGTTTTCCTAGATTTTCATCAGTCTATGAAGTCCATCTATATACTCTCAAGTTATAGTAACAATATTTAGCCTCTCCATCATAGTTCCATTTAGCTGGGTAAGTTGAAGAAATCAACTTGTATGATCTCAAATTAAGCTTATAATGTGACCCTCTACTTTCAAAGATGAAAATTTTAAAAATTTCAACTCAACACAAAATTACAACCAAGAAAACAACAAACTAAACCCTCTAATTAACCTCATTACCTTGAATAACTACTACTTGAGCTTATTCACAAGTATTACAACACAATGTTATAATGTTGATTGTGAACCTACTGATAGCTAAATGATGTCTACATAATTGAATTTGTTTGCTCCTAAGAATTTGCATCTCTTCTATGAATGTCATACTTTATCTTAAACCTAACTAATAAAGATAAACAAAACGTGGATAACCACCAACAAAGCTAAACCAAGTGACATAAATCATATCCTATGTACAATGTCAAGTAGATGGGAAAAAGAAAATTTGACCATATCCTACATACAAGTGTATGATAGAATTGCACATGAAAACAATTATAATCTACACACTATTCAGCCCTATAATCAAACTCATTTAAAGAAGATAAAGTAATTTACCTAAATGTAACATTGTTAATGAAAATTTCCATAAAAAGGGAAAAAAGGGGCGAAAGAATAAAGTGAAGATTCAAACGCCATAAATTAAATACTAAAATTAGAAACGAGCATGAGTCATTACCTACTTAGTTCTTCAATCAGAGCTCTTGTGTGTTTCAGATCTCCAAAAACCCAACCACCTATTCACCTCCAATGCCAAAAGAATTGGAGTGAAGGCACAACCCAAAGAAAAGAAAAGGATGAAAACACTTGTTGAAAAAGAATGCTTGATTTAGGATTCAAGAGCATAAATTTAAATGAAATTAATTTTTTTTCTTAAATTTCACTAGCTGGGCAATAAGTTATGTGTTCTTAACGTAGCATCTAAAGATTAACAAGCCTGCATGTAACGGTACATGCAAAATATGCCCTAATTTTCATCTAAAAAAGTCTTATATTAAGCAAACTTGTGAAATTTTAGATCTTTTTTGAGTCAATTACAAGTTTAAGTCTTAAACTGATTAAATTCAAAAGGTTAAGCCCCAATTTAGGCTTAGCCGGTGTTTACATATCAAACACGCATAATCAATACTTTTATTCTTATTTCGATTCCCAATTTTTATTCTAATTTTCATTCTCATTTTTTTATTCCAATTCCTTCGTTATTGGCTAGTAAACAAAATCTTAAAGTCATTCTTCTGACTATAAATTATATGCCAAGCCAAGGTACGACAAGAAATAGCAATCATCTCCTACTCTCATTACAACCTACCAACCTACCGAAGCAATGTATCTTAAATAAATACAGTTTCAGTTTAATAGTTATAGATGCCTCTAGGTTGGGAGATGTTACATGTTTATAATTTACAAGCTTAAAAGAAGTTATGGTTTTAAGTAACATGCTAAACCATCTTTTCACGAATGCAACTTCACCGGATACTTGTGTGAAAAAAGTTGAGAGAAAACGATATCCCACTAACTTCTATACGTGGTACATGACCAATTTCATCTTCGTACTTCACATTTAATTTTCTCATAATTTTATCTTTTAAATTTATTATTTAAATATACATAAAAATATTTTATTAAAAATTTCAATGATAAATCAAAATTTTGCTATATATATATACATATACATATACATATACATATATATACATATACATATATATATATATAATAATTATTATTATTATATCTATTTATACACAGCCAGTAGTAAAGTATTTATTAAAAAATGATTTTTATAAAATATTTATGGATGGAACTTATGAGATGATAGGAAATAAAATTGCAAAAATTAATTTTTTTCCTCATGTTTTGAAAATTAATGTTTCTTCCTCGTAATTTCTAGTCCCTTTTAAATTAGAGAACAAGGAGAGCCTGACTTCTCAACCATATGGATTAAATTAATGATCTGCGAATTTCTTGGCTATTGTTTTCGAGAATTTAATTCAAGTAATGTAACCTAATATTATATTACCCATTAAGAGAAGGAAATGTTTATTATTTTTGGCTATTGTTTTCGAGAATTTAATTCAAGTAATGTAACCTAATATTATATTAACTTGGAAAATCGAAAATCTTCGACCATATAAATCATTATTGGAAATTTATTCATCTTAACTCAAATTTAGCATGCCAATAAAGTATAATACATATACCTTTAGAATCATATAAAAATAAATAAATTTTTATTTAATAATTTTTAATTAAATTTCTAATTTTTTTATAAATAAGGATAATGTTTAATTATATTTTAAAATTTTTAATTTTATTCAATTATTAATTAATTTTATTATAGCCTATTAATCAAACCTTTTAAATTTTAAACATCTATTACGACTTGGGATTCATCCCGTGCCTTTGAAAAACAAAGATACATACTGTTTATCATGAGTTAATTTTCAATTCAAAGAAGTTGAAGAAAAGTCAAAAAAGAGTTTAAGTTAGTTAAAATTAAAATACATTCTTGTTTATCTTTTGCCCTTTTCTGTTCCTGCTTGTTTGAGAATCCATGGAAAACGAGGCTATTAAACCATTCTTCTACGTATCCAAACCTCATTCCTTGTGTATTAAGAAAAGACACGTTGTAGAGCCGGTGTGAGGTGTTAAAGCGTAGACGTAGACCTGTTATAAAAGGTTCATGATGACGATATTAACAGATTTGTCAACGTTCAAAAACTTAAGCTACCGACATTAAATATTCTTAATAGACTTATCAGTGCAAAAGAATGAACATATGACCTGCTACACTAATTAGTAATTAGGTCTTGACTATCTATATCAACCACTTTATTGCTAATTTGGTCCACTCGTTCAGATTCAAGCAAATTTCCGATATCCGGTTAATTCCAAATTCGGTATGTGATTTATTAAACTTTATTTTTGGGTGCTTAAAAGGAGAAAAAAATAGTTTAAATTATTACTCAGATAAAGGATATCTCATATATATCTTTTAGTAGGATATCAAAATAACTTACGGGCAGGTTTTTGATACCAATAGATACCAAGGTTTAAGTATCTGGTATGATTTGTTAGTTAATCCGCAACTCTATTGACCTTACGGTAAATATGTCAAGCTTTCACAACCCATGTATATTATAGAATTGTTAAATCTCCCAAAAGTAAAGTGTTAGTATAACATATATGATGATAATATATTAATGACCGTTAGTAACTATTGATTCCCTAAAAGTAGAGTTCTTCAATGTAAATGGATAGTGGGTTTTGGTGCAAATGTGAGTTTTTACCCAACTTAGCAGGTAGAATTATGGGCTGTTTTTTATGGGTTTCAACTCGCTTGAGGCCTTGGTTATTTCAGGGTAGATTTGTTTATCGATTCAGCTTTGATTGTATCCATTATTTCTAGTGCACAAAGTCAAGTGGTCAATACTTTGATTAGCGCAATACGAGATTTTCTTTTCAGGAATTGAGAGGTGCGGATGCACTATATTTATCGTGAGGGTAATCGGTGTGTGGATTGGTTAGCTAATTATAGTTATCGCTTGAGCCTGTTGACGGCATCTCTCCCTTGCTATTTGCAGACATAGTGAGAATTTCTCTCCCTCGTGTAACTCTTATGTAGTTCTCTTTCGACTCCGGCTTGTTTGTTATAAAAAAAAAACACTACAAAGAGGTAAGGGGAAGCAAAAGACAATATATATATATACTTTCTCCTATCCAAAATAAGAGTCGTTTTAGAGGAATTTTAATTATTCAAAATAAGTGTCGTTCACGATTTTTTATGTATGTTTATAATTTTATTTCC
>JAOSBK010000204.1:5818831-5838054 GCA_027568895.1 Erythroxylum shatona
ATCGTTTCTGACTCCTTCATTTTTTGTATCTCAAATTCTCTGATCAAGTTGAGCATTTGCATTCCTTTGATTCTTTCATTCCCTGTATATTCTTCTTTTAAGAAATCTCAAATTTCTTTGCTCGTTTTGAGTGTCATAATTCTGGAAAAAATTGTTGGTGTGCCTCCTGAAAACAAGCAAGCTTTTGCTTTGGATTTCCTCTATTTCTTTTCTTTGTGGATTTTGATTTGAGCTACCATTGTATTTGCAGGCAAGTTTGGAACATCGTAGTCTTCATCTACAGCTTCCCACAAGTCATTCGCTTCAAAGAAGGCCTCCATTTGAATAGCCCAACTTAGATAATTTCTTCCATCAAACACTGTCAGAGTAATGGCAGTGAATGATGATTTTGAATCCATTAACGTGTGGTTTTTGATTTATGGTATGGGAAAGCGTAGAATGAGTTATGGGTTATAGTTATAGGTTTGTAGGTTTAGAGGTCCTTTAAGATCAAGAGAGCTCTGATACCAATTGTTGGTTTTTTTTTAATATGGAGAAGATATGTATGGAGAAGACTCTCATTTATTTCATATCAGCTTTGGGTTTAAATAGCTGAGAAAGTTAACAAGAATTTAGAAAAATAAGCAATCCTAATTGTGATTCCTATGAATCACATAACATATAACAATCCCCTTTAGAATAGGATTACATATTGACTAGGACTTTTATTTAAAAATAAAAAACATAGCAATCACGTGCACATATTTAAAGCAAACATTTTAACATGAATTTTTATACAAATTTTGGCATAACAAATCCTCTGCATTGTAGCCGTTTGAGTCTCCATATAGATGGGTTTTCCTAAGGAGCTGGCTATGAAACTAAGGCCTGAGATTGTCCACAATTCCATAGGTAAATTGTGGAATTGTACCCATATCGACAACACCTCAATCTTACTTCGATCAAGCTCTAAACCAGGTTTCCATTTTTGCACAAATAAGAGTTGGTCACCCATGTGCCATGGCCCTTGCTCCATGATTTCAGTTAAGCCTGCATCATCCAGAAATTTAAATAACACAAACCAATCTTTTTTAAGCATCACTTTTTCCAACCCCATCTTGCTCCATCTAGCCTTAGCCTACACTTCAAATATCAGAAAAGTAGGTCTTTTGAATCAGAAGAATCCAAACAAAGTATTGGATCACACCTGAGCCCCCGCTTTCAACGTTTAAATGGGAGAAGACATAATTCCATCTTGAACTACATTCTGGTAATGCTTGAGTAATCCCTTGTTGTGATGAATCTGTATTCTATTTTTCCAAGCATTTTTTGTTTGAGATTTCGGAGATATATGGCCAACATCTATCTTTCCTTTGTTCATCGGTTCGTTAGTTCCTACAACAACTGTTTCACGAGAGAGGGCTGGGAAGCATTTTTGGAGATAAGGAGGCCTCTCCGTTCTCCATGGTAAGAAGGGAATGGCTAGGAATAGCCTTTCAATAAGTTAGAAGCCTCAGCTGATTCAACAAACACCCACCGATTAGACGGAGAAGACAATAAACTAACTTAAACAAAACTCCATAATCAAAATAATTATCAATTAGGACAGTACAAATATTAATAGAATATGTATTTTCTACTTATTGAAGAATTTAAAGTTTAATTAAAAATATTTAAAAATAATAATTAATTGATTTATTTTAATTTATAAGAACTTATTAATAAATAAAAATTAATTAATTAATTAATTTTTAATAATAAAAATTATTAAAGTAAATATAAACGGGCTGAATTGATTGAGTTTTTTGATCATCTCTAAAAACTAATATTTACCAAAAAAAACCATCATATTATATCCTTAAGAGAATTTTGTGTAAAATAAATCTCAATTACAAAGAATAAAGAACGTACCATGTGCTTTGGTCATAAATTTCTTCTCTTACTTAAAATATGTTATTATTAAATTGATGAAGCTGACTGTTAGATTATTATTTTGATGTTTTTATAATTATTATATTTAATATTACCTAAATCAGTTTTATACGCTACCATATAATTTTATAATATGCAAAAATAAGTTATGTATTTATTAATACTAAAGTTGGTATTTTGATTAAACAAAATTCAGAAAATTAAAATTTAAGTCGATTGATATTTAAATTTAAAAATATTTTTAGTTTTAAGTTCAAAAATTAAAAAAATTTAAAAACTTGAATTCTGTATCATTTTTCAACACTAATCATTGTATATAAATAATTTAAATAATATTAATTATAATAATTAGTCCATTGCCAAAATGCTTCCTTAACCTTTTTTTTAATTAAAAAGCATAACGCAGAAATATAAAAACGTCGTATAAAGTATTTAAATTGCATATGTGTATTTAAACAAAACAAAAATGTTAAAACGATACATACGGTGAGAGTAATTTTAACAAATATTATATTAATCAGTATTTATATTTATTAGAATATATTTATAACATGCTTTTATTAAACTTAAATTTATACCATTCAGACGGCTCAATCCGATTCAACTTAACCTTTTTAACGTGACATAAAATTTGATCGAATTCGTATTGTGTAATGTATTTAAAATAATTCATCTTAAAATTTTTTAATATCGTTTTATTCTTAAATTTACAGGCAAAATGGTCAAATTAGACCTTACAATTTTAATCAAAATTTAATTTAAACAATAACGTTTCAATACATACAAAATTAACCTGAATATTTTATAAACAACCAAAAAGTACTTGACATCTCTGTGAATCCTTTTGTGGCACTTAAAAAGATAAATAACTGTTCTTCTCATCTCCTATTTCTAAAGCTCAACAATGACAATTTCCTAAGAGCACTACTCTTCCTTTTAGTGTTACCGCTTACCACTGCACAAAGGAGCAACTCTTCGTCGGACCAATCTGGTTCATCCACTACGTTTGCTTTGAGACAAAATTGATGGTGGCTGCTACTATTTACCATGTGAACTGGTACTGTCATTGGAGTTTCTGTCTAGAACTAAGGAAAATGAATGGTATAAATTGCTTATGCCTCTTCATTGGTTTACTAAGCACATATATCAGGCATGTCACAACAAGACAAATTAACAACATAGTACCTGAGTGGTAAGCATCATTTCATGGCGAACAAGTGCCACGAATCTAGGATGACGTCCTTCTTGGTATGTGAATCTCACTCCATAATCATGAAAAGAGAAGCAATTTTGATATAGTTTTCAAATGCTATATAAGTAGCAATTTGTTTTCTTTGGCCTTACATAATGAGGAACATTATGTTCAGTCTTGTAGGCGCTCTATCTTGCTCACTACAGCTGCAACAACAGTGTTGCGACAACTTGTGTCAGTCAATACTGTTTTATTTCGGTGGAATAACAAACCATCGTCACGCTCATTCCTGCATGCGATTTTTGTGGCCACGAAGAAGACATGAATCCTGTGCTAATGGGTTGTCCTAAAGCTAAAGAAGTTTGGTCTTTGGTGAATTTGCGTCTTCCGAATCATGGGATTGAACATTTTATCGAGCATATATTGGTAAACTCGTCTGTCCCTAGCTTAACTTGAATTTTAGCTATGTTATGGAGCATTTGGCATCATTGAAATATTAGAGTTTGGCAAGGTAAAATTGTTCCTTCCCCTATGATTGTTAATTTCGCTGATAATTTTCTTAAAGATTGGCAAGATTCTCGGAGGATTTATGAGAGGGTTATTGTCACCCCTAGTGGCTTATGCCCTATCAATTCTAACTGGATTAAACCACCGGAAGGCTTTTTAAAATATAACGTCGATGCGCCTATTTTTAAAGAAAAGAATGCAACGGGATTTGCTGTTGTACCTAGGGATGCAAGAGGGAGTTTTGTAGCTGCTATCTCACGTTATTATTTTTCCTTATTTGATCCAATTATCACTGAACTTATGTCGACAAGAGAAGCACTATCGTGGTTGAAAAAAAACAAATAGATCAAGTCATTGTGGAGTCTAACTGTTTGACGACTGTTCAAGCTCTCATAGCTCTGTCTTTAAATTATTCTGAGATTGAAATTTTGGCCCTTGATTACCTTTTTATCAAGCAACATTTCCTTCACTTATCCTTCCAATGAACTCGTAGGATTGCCAATAAGGCGGTTCACTATTAGCTAGGGTAGCCTTATTACATGCAAACCTTCAACGCTAGAACTCTAGTCCTTCTTGTTTGGATTCTATGTTATCTTTAGAGAGATCTGCTTGTAATGCCTCTGAAGGGGAAAAGCTTGTAGGATTCGGGTGTATAGGGTAGGCCTGTTGGCTTGGGTTAGTTTTCTTGTAGCCTTTCTTTGTCTATGGTATCTTATTCGTTTTCGTAAAAAAATAAATAAAGAGAAACAGAGAGAAAAACAAACTATCGAATGATAGTACAAAAAGAAGAGAGCAAAATTAAAGCCTATAAGATCGCAAATCAAATTGAACCCATCATGCAAACGATCAATACAATAAGATAAACATGATCTACAAATGGTAGCAATGATTGAAATTAATATCTCATACCTTCAACCATGAAAAAGAAGACTAACCCAAAAATAAAAGTTATCTAAGTAAGCAGTCAAAAGGTAAATGGAGCAAATAAAAACAATTTACTTTGTAGGTGAATTGAACCATAGTGAAGAAAGAGCAAAATGAAGGGGTGAATAGGACAACTTGCGGCTGAAAGAGGAGTACAGGGATATCACTTTATCTCTTCTTATAGTTTAACAATGCCATGTATCTTTGGTTTTGTATGTTAGCTCAAAGGTTATGTCTAATGATTTTGATGATAGCTTTATAATATTTTAAAATTTAAACTAGATTTACTTTCTTATATGAGCTATAGTATAATTCTTAAAAGAATATAAAATCTTATGATAATTCCTTCCTTTCTTGCAAAAATCTTCTTGATGAACTTGCCTATTCAGAAACGGTCCATAACATCCGAAAGTTTTTTTTTTTATGAATTCGAATAATCAACTCTGAAAGCCTTGACAGAACATTTTTCTTAACCTTTGAACGTCAAAGATTTTAGTAGAAAAGACATCGTAGATTAAGCAACGGCTAGTTAAGGAAAATGTTTGCTTAAAGAAGAGCCACTGCATTTGCGAAAGATATGAGACTTACAAAATATCCTAGTAGCATCAATATTCTTGAAAGTCTTATCAAATTCTTTGTGCTTTAAAAAGTGAAATCACTCTACTAAGAGAGAGTGTTAAATCCTATATATATTTCTTGTTGAGAGCTTATAGAGTTTTATAAAATACTATGAGTGTAGAATGTTGAAGAACCTTGAAAAACATGTATTAGTGAGCTTAGAGAGGCTCGAGAAAATTTATTACTTGGATTTTATAGTGAAATACTCAAGTTGAATACTTAGGGACTGGATATAGGCTTAATTATAAGCCAAATCAATATAAATTGATGGTGTCATTCTTTCTCTCTTCTTGACTTTTAAATTTTCGCATTATAAGTTTGTGCTTTCAAGAAGCTCATTTGGTTTTACAATATACTCCTTTTGTTTTCTATCACAAGAGGTTCCTTTTATTTTTAGCGTTAACAGGTTCCTATCAATTAAAAGATTCCTTTTGTTTTTGAGCATTAACGGGCTCCTTCTTTTGAAATCGCTAGTAGGCTCCTATCAATTTGCAGGATCTTTTTGAAAGTTAATAGGACCTTCCTATTATAGACTTATTTTTGTTTAGAAGAATATTATCATTTTTAAAGTATCATGCAATTTTTTTGCCACAATTGACCTTCTTGCGTGTGTTTGCTTTATCATTTAGTATCAGAGCGGCATTTCACATTTATTGTATTTTAAAGAATATGATAAATCATGTCAAACAATTTGAGAAACTTTGAATGACAATCTGTCTCAAAGCCTCCTTACTTCAATGCAAACAACTACTTATACTGAAAAGAAAGAATGCGAATCTATTTCCAATCTATAGATATTAAAGTCTGGCAAGCCATCAGATTTGGAGCTACAGTTCCTGCTACAAAAAATATAAAAGTGTGGTCTAATGCTGACGGTAAAATGCACAGCTGAATGCTAAAGCAAAACATCATTTGATTTATGCACTATCTCCAGAAGAATATGAGAAAATGTCTTACTGCTCTACAACAAAGAAAATGTGGGATAAACTATAAGTTACCTTTGAAGGAATGAATAAGATAAAGAAACATAGAATAAGCTTTTTAGTGCATCAATTCAAAGCTATTGGCATGAAATTTGAAAAAATCACAGATGAATTCTTCGGATGGTTCAACAACATCATCACAACCTTAAAGAACTTGGGAAAGATATATTCTAATGATGAACTCGTAACAAAGATTCTAAGATCACTACCAAAAGAATAGAGACCAAAGGTGACAGCTCTGGAAACTGCAAAAGATCTCAATACCATCTCACTCGACTACTAAGAGGAAACTTGATGATCTATGAAACTAAGCTTAGGCGAGACGGGGGATCCTTAAATAAAAGAATAATGAAACTAAAAGCAACTAATGAATCAATCGGTGATGAAAGCGACACTGAACTGCAAATAGATGGAGATGATGAATTCAATTTCATGGTAGGAAATATGCTCGCTTCTACCAAAAGAAGCTGATGAAGAAAAGAGAACGAAACAAAAAAAAATCAGAAACAGCATGTCCCTACCAAAAGGTAGCAATAACAGTAGCAATACACAAATTAATCAAATCATATGTTATCACTACAAGAAGCCTAGACACACAAGACCAAAATGTCCTATTTTCAAAAGGATTAAATAGAGAACAGAAAACCAAGGAAGCAAGCGATGATTACAACCTGCTCACAAAACTTTGGTATCTAAATTAGACGTAATTGGAAGAAGAGAAGAATATGCTTTATCGTATTATAGTGCTATGTTCTTATACTGTGTTACATTGTTATTCATGGAAAGTTCATTTACACGGATTGCTACAATTTCTCCTGTACAGATGCTAACTTGATCTGTTGCTGTTGACCGGGAGATGATTAAGGGATATGATGATCTCTCATATCCCTTACCATATTCTGACATGGGTTGCATTAGTCAAGACACAACATTTGGGGTAAAACCAAGGAATCCCATGTATTATACTGCATGAATTCTGGTTGGTATGTGAGGGTTACTACTTACTACTTCTTGTTCTTGCCTGAATATCTAACAACAGATTTGATGGTAAGAGAGATGAAACAGAAACGATAATACAAAATTTCCAGTTTAGTTATAATGACAGGTGACATGACATGTTAGAGAGTGAATTGCGGGGAAGAAGTTAGTTTTGAAAACTGCAGCAGAGCTAAGACTTGACAGCCTTCATTTTACACTCGATATTATTAAGGTTGTAACTTCATGTAATATCTTGTCGAGTAATCAGGAGGAACAAAACACAAATCTGTTAGAGAAGATAACGAAAATTTTGAAATGTGGGTTAAATCCTCAGACGTGCATAGCAGTGCTGTTCCTGTCTATAACATCAGTAATCATGCTCATAAGTCATATAAGTGAACGTTGTGATAGGCCTAATTATTAATTAACCTCCTCTTTATCCGACTTTCTCGCCATCTTTTTCCTACACTTCAATTAGTTAAATTCCATGTTTATAATCAATGAAGTTAATTGTTAAATTCAAATTAAAATGTCATAGCAATTTAAAATTTAAGTCTTCTAATAATTATAAAAAAATAATTCAATCATTTTAATAAAATAATATTTTCAAAATTTAAATCAAAATATTTTTTACTGTAATTACAAAAAATAGTAACTATAACTCACTAATATTAAATTAAATATATAAAAATATATAATTCTAGATAGAACATTTATATGGATATTAATTAATTTAAATTAATTATTATTGACAATCATATGTTATAATGATTATATATTATTTCAAGCAAGACTTTTTTAGGTTTTTTATATAACCTAAACCTAGATTTTAATATCTTCAAATTTAATTTTTTAAAACCTAATTATAATTCATTGACTTATTATCAATGTTGGACTAAAGGTTAAAACTCATGATTTTAATAATAACAAAAGAAATACTATTATTGATTTTACCTTTAACAATTTTAGGAAGTTAATTTCTCAAAAATTTAAGCAAAAGGTCAATGATCAAATTCAATGTAAGGGCAAAATAATCAATATATCATACTGAGCAAAGTGGAGCTGTAAATACAATTTAAAAGAATTTAAGGGTAGTTCAAGCAAGTAGACCAACATTAGGAAAGAATGAAATCATTTCATGTGTAATACTCATTATTATCTTCTTTGTAATTTCTTCTTAGTCATCAAAATGAATTAATCATTTACATGTAGAGTATAATGTATAAATGCTTTCATATTCAAGGAACATTTTATTTTAAACTTTAAAGAAGACCTCTTTATCTTCAAAAAAAAAAAAATATGCTTTAAAAAAACTTGAAATGTTGAGCATTGGTGACTTAAAGTGTTTATGAAAGTTGGTCTTTTTAGATGATAGGCTAGTCTAGCCTTAGTATTTGGTTTAACTAGCCTAACCTAGGATTAAAAAAAACAAAATGGATAGTGTGGCATTGGCTAATCAATGTGCCAACTAGTGAACAAATGACCAGTTAAAAGTTTTAGATCAACTAGACGTTAAGACTTTTCAGAAGTTACATAATGTATGCATGTTAGATGTTCGACTAGTCGATACCCATATCAAACAAACACTGGCTAACTGATGGTAAGAGATTGGTTAACTAAATATGCTCAAAAACTTGTTATTGTAATGACTAATTCATATATCTAACAACCATTTGATTTGGGTTTTGGTATAAATAGGTTACATTGAGTTGTAAAAAGATTTTTTGACATATTAGAGAGATGCTAAAAGCCTTAATAGGCTAGAGAGTTCATGTGTGTATTGCATAACATATATGGAGCCCTAGTCTATTGGTATGAGTAAAAAGGGAGAGTTTTGAATTATATATAGTTTTGTAATAGTTTCAATTAGGAAAATTACTGTAATATACACAGTAAGAGTTTCTCTTGACATTAAATAAAAGTTGTAACCTACGGCTAAGCAAGACGATTATAAGAATTCCTCTTTATTTGTGATAAATTGAAATAATTGTATGAGTTCCTTTTTGCTTGTGACAAGAAAAGAACATATATGGTGGGTTCCTCTTCACACATTTAGGGAAAAGAACAACAAATTTCTAAGTGGAGCTTAGGAAGCAGGCATAGGTCAAGCATTGGCCTAATTACTATGAATTAATTTTATATCTCTTTTTCTACTCTTTTATTATTATTGTGCTTATTTTATGATTATCATTGATAAAATTTTTCATAATCATTCATTAATTATAACTTCAAATGAGCTAAAAAGTGAATTATCATCATTCATCCCTTTATATGTGAATTACATGGACTACTAATTGGCATTAGAGTGGATCTCATTTATTGCATATAAATTTCTAACAAAATTTAAATAAAGATCATTATGACACAATTGTCATCACTTTTAGCTAACGGGTTGAGATATTAATTTTGCTTAATTATTTAATAAAATGATTAGCTGTGTTTGAGAAAATTGATTAGGAATTTTCTTATAGATAAATATTTTGATTTATAGGAGATTGTACATAAAGGTGAGTAGAATAGAAATGAAATAACTCATTTCATTAAATAGCAAGGTATACATATTTTATTTTTGCATTAGATAGAAATGTTTTATTTAAGTTTCAATATGTTAAAAAGCTAATGATATTTAGTTCATGCTTGATCTTAGGCTAAAACCCAAATTGGGGCTTAACCTTTTTGAGTTTGATTAATTAGTTTAGGACTTAAACTTATAACTTACTCAACGAAAGTTTAAAATTTCACGAGTCTACTCAATTTAAGACTTTTTTAGACAAAACTTAGGGCGCATTTTACACTCACCATTACGTGTAGGCTAGTTAGTCTTTAGATGCCACGTTAAGAATACATAAGTTATTGTCCAGACCAAGTGGAATTTAAAAAAAAAAAGTTCATTTAAATTTCTAGTCTTCAACCCTAAATCAACCATTTTTTTGACAAGTGTTTTCACTCTCTTTCTCTTCTCTTGGTTGTGCCTTCACTCCAATCCTTGCACACATCATCACTTCACACATGTATCTTGACTCCAATCTCACTTGTGCCTTCTACATAGTGTGGGCTCTCTCTTTTGGCATTAGAGGTGAATGGGTGTTGGGTTTTTAAAGAATTGAAACACACATGGCTCTGATTGAAGACCCAAGTAGGTAATGACTCATGCTCTCTTCTAATTTTTGTATATAATTTATGGTTCTTTAATCTTCACTTTATTCCTTTTCCCTTTTTATGAAAGTTTCGTTAACAATCTTACATTTAGGTAAATTAATTTATCTTCTTTAAATGGGTTTGATTATAGGGATGAATAATGTGTAGATTATAATTGTTATCATGTACAATTCTATTATATATACATTTGTATGTAGGATGTGATTAAGTTTTCTCTTCCCTATCTACTTGACATTATACGTAGGATATGATTTGTGTCACTTGGTTTAGCTTCGTTGGTGGTTATCCATGTTTTGTTTATCTCTATCTGCTAGGTTTAAGATAAAGTATGACATTCATGAAAGAGATGCAGATTTTTAGGAGCAATCAAATTTAGTTCTATAGACATCATTTAACTATCAGTGGGTGCATAATCAACATTACAACATTGTGCTGTAATACTTGAGAATGAGCTCAAGTAGTAGCTCAAGGTAATGAGGTTGATTAGATGATTTAGTTTGTTGTTTTCTTGGTTGAAATTTTATGATGAGTTGAAATTTTTGAAAATTTCATCTTTGGCAGCAGAGGGATGCGTTTTAAGCTTGATTTGAGGTCATACAAGCTAATTTCTTCTACTTACCCAATTGAATGAGACTATGATGGAGAGGCTACATATTTTATTGTAACTTGAAAGCACCTAGATGGATTTTATGGACTGATGAAAATCCAAGAAGAACGTTTTATTATTGTTCTCTTTCCGGTAATTTTGGCAGATTTTTATATTGTTTTAGCTAAATATGTTCATATATTTCAGTAATGAATTGTTGTTTTTTCTTTGATGGTAGAGTGAAAATGTTTGTGATTGATACTTGGAGAATGATCTAAGAAAAGAGGGCTACTAAGGATTGTTTTGCTTTGTAAAAATTAATCCAACTAGTCATTAGTGGCCAAAACCCATCCAGATTTTTTCTTATGTGCTAATTTCCAATTTTTTTAATTCCTCCAAATAAAGAAATTTTCTTTATACTTTAGATCAGTAGTTTCTATGTGATTAGCACAAATCCTAAAATCTTCATTGAATTACTTTTAAAATATGTTCCTTTCAGTTTAAGAGTATAGGGGAGCACTATAGTAAAGCCTAACTTGGAATAATTTATAAAGAGTCAATTCAATAATGGATATCTATGATTTTTTTTTACTATAAGGAATTTCTTTAGAATGCATAATTGGACTTATAAAAGAAGTAGGAAAAAATTTAGTGGTCTCTTGAAGCAAGTTTATTGAGAGATGAATAATTTAGTCCATAGACAAAATGTTTGAGACCTTAATTCTATTTGGGTCATAGATCACTATACATCTATATGGTTTGTATATATACACAAGGATTTAAGAGTAACTCTAAAAAAGATTATTTCTCTATATGATCACATTTCATTTTATTTTTACTTGATGTTTTCTTTTTTCTTCCCTAATAATGTTTCTTCCCTTAATAAAACCCTAAATTGAAATAAAGGACTACATATTAGATTTATGCACTAATAATGTTAGAAATTAATCAATAAGTCACCCATAAAAAAAAGTTAACATTTTGTTTCTTTATAATTGATATTTTTTTCTAATTTTTAGTAATCAAACTAGAGTTGTAAGTGTCACATGTTAACTTTTCCTTTAATAGAACAATCACTTAACGTCTAAAGAAAAAAGGATGTATGACAGGAGGGCAACGTATTTTTATCTATTACAAAGCATCAAATTAAGATTTAATGGGATCAACTACTTTTCTATTATGCTCTGATTGGTAGGAAAGATGAATTTTTTTTTACTTTAGCAAGTAGATCTTCCATTACCCTAGTTAAGTACTTCATAAACCAATACATAAGTTAGAGTGACACTATAGTAGGCTTATGCTAAGCTACTTAAGTCATTAGATTAACATTAGCAAACATAAACAATTAGTAACATTAGAAGCACTAAAATGGCATGGAATTATAAAACTCCCAAGAACCTTTATCTTTACAGGTAATTGATCATGTAAGTTACACTACACTCCTTGGTTAAAGGAACCATAACATAATCCTCAAGTTTATTTTTTAGAGATAATCTTCTTCAAAAACTTGGTATATAAAGGGCATATTGATATGCAGCTTCTTAAAAATATTTCATCCTTGAAGTTTTCTATTATTTTCTTTAGCACTTGAGGTTATATAATGGGGAGCTTCTAGGGTTTGATAGTGGTTTAAGGTGAATGGTCCTGACTATTTTCTATTGAAGATGAAACTAATACCAATTTGCTTATGCCCATCTCAATCATAGTATCTTCCTCGGACTTCTCTAACCTTTGCACTTTCTTCTCTTTACCAATATCAGAATCAAATGCTTTATCGCTCTTAAGTCTAATGGATAATACTTAATTATAGGACTTATCTTAGTTTCAAGAGATGATGCGTGAACTAGGCAAGCCAACCCCTTCAATGAAGATTGGAGCATGGATTGGGTGACGATGAAGATGCGTCAATCAGGCAAGACAACCCCTTCAACAAGGGAAGAAACATGGATTGAGCGACGGTTTTGATGTGTGAACTAGGCAAGGCAACCCTTTCACGAAGACTGGAGCGCATATCGACCAACGGTGAAGATGCATCAAAGAGGAAAGATGGTGGGAATTTAGGATTTTATGTAACTTTTATTTGTATTGAATTTAGGATTTCTCTTTTTTTACTTTAGAAAATTTACAGAATTTAGGGTTAAAACTTAAAACCAAGCAAGCTTTTACTCTTTTAAATGTGGCATTTAAAAAAATAGTAACGTTGCCACTTTGTACATTGTAATGGTGTGTGTAAAATACGTTCAAAATTTCATCTAAAAAATCTTAAATTGAGCAGATTCGCAAAATTTCGGACCTTCTTTGAGCAAGTTATAAGTTTAAGTCTCAAACTGATCAAACTCAAAAAGGTTAAGCCTTAATTTGAGCTTTTAGGCTGCAAACACTAAGAATAAGATTATAGAAACTAATAGTTATACCAGTTTGGTATCAAATGTTAAGGATGGTAATGAAATTTTTTTACTTATGTTTTATTATTATGTGATTGATTTTGTAAATAATTAATTAAATATTTTATACTATTACTAATTAATAAAAATTTATATTTAATAAATAATTAATTAAATTTATTTTAAATGATTCAGTAAATTATTAATTTTTAAATAATTGTGTATGATTTTTCTTATAAATAAAATTAAAACAACTTAATTAATTCAATGATTTCCCAAAAAAATGATGAACGTGTTCGTATACAATAATAATTGAGAAAACAAAAATACAAATTTATCAAAAAATGAAAAGTAAAGAAATTAAAAACTAATCTGTAGAGATGGTAAGAAGAACCAGAGAGAAAAGCGAATAAACAGCTTCACTTGACACAAAACACAAAGAAAAAAAGAAGTTATGTTGAATAAATCCAAGAGAAATATTCAATTTTTTACTCATATTTAGAAAGTATAAATTTCATTTTATATAATTAATTAAAATATTTTATATTTATAAATAGTTAATAAAAAATTCAATAATTAATAAAATTATTAATTTTTAAATAATTATGAATAATTTTTATGATAAGAATAAAAGTCTCAATGAAATAAAATAAAATAAAAATTAAAGAAATTAATATAAAAGATAATTTTGATGATAATAATCAGATATTATTTTTATTCCATATAACTACGCCTTCTTATATTAATAAAATTTCAGAATTATTTAACATTTATTATTATTTTATTATTTCTTATTTTATTTATTAATGTCGACCAAATAACTAAAAGTTAAGAATGAAATATGTATTCTAATTCCCACCTCTTTGTTGGTGGTTATCAAACAAGACAATTATCATTCCTAAGCGTTGCTTTAAGAATTTGGCATAATTCACGAGATAAGCAGATGAGCCACAGAGGGATTGGAAGTCGTTGCAGAAAAAGATTATTATAATGAAGAAGCAAAATACCAAATAAATGTAATTCTTTCCTTCAGGACAGAAAAAGGACGTGAAAATAAACTATAGTTTAGCCTAAATTTTTTAGTAAATAATAATCGACAATGGAACATTATCTTATTTCACGTTTTATTAGATTAAACATATCTTCAGTATAATCCTTACGTATTGAAATGTTATTTGTTTTTGTTTTTTTAATCTTCTAATGCATTTTAGGCAAAGCTTTACGAAGAGATAATTCATCCAACGCCTTAAATTTTCCTCAAGTGGAAGACTGTCCATGTTAAGTGACTAGGCAAGTTGTCCGACAGAGGATATGGATTCATCCAATCACGACATAGAAACAAACTAGAAGTCAACAGGTCCCACAAGTCAGCTTTTACCTCGATCCATGAAACAAAGTAGCAGGCTGGAATTTTGCCTCTTGATTCTGTTTTGTCCCTTCTCGTCTTTTGTAATGACGAGATAGACAGTTAATCTGGAAAAGTATTGAACTTGATGGAAAAAGACGAACTTTCCTTCGTCATGATCCCGTTTTAGAACGCCACTGTTTACCCTTTATACTTGTGCTGTTACCGTATCTCCCCTATATGCATGTGAGGTGCAAAAGTTACTCTGTGCAGATGTCTAATGGAGACCACGCCATGTACTCAGCTAGCCACACCCTGAAATGTCAATACTCAAAATGGCACATCAGTCTTCCAAACGACGAAAATTTAAGGTGTTGGAATCTTTGTGGAATGCCTCTTTGTTTTTTTCTGGTGCGTGCATGACAATGAAATGCGTTGCCCTATTCGTTGATCGGTTGGCGTCTGTCGGCCACTAAAATATTTATGATCTAACAATCAATTGGAGTGTGTTTTCCATCTCAGCTGAACATTTCTGCATAGATTCTCGATGATTGGAGGAGTACTGACCTAGAGTGAAGATCGTTAGATATGTTACTTTTATTCACCACCAACCTTGTTCCATCATTACCTGACCACAAATTTTGCTGGGATTTACTGAATTTTATGACTATGCAGGATGTCATATATGCAACTGCCTGTTCCATGTGGATCGAAAACACTGACCTCTGTTGTCAGGAATGGCATAGGAAAAGAAGAGTTGGTTCCACTTACGAGCTTTATTCCACGCGGATCGAAGACATGTCTGATCCGGAGACACCACTGACACTGATGTTCTCTTACCCTGTAGATAGCGTTGAAAATTTTGGTCTTTGACGAATGAGCTTATACAAACCTTAGAAAGCTTTATTAACAAGCTGTAAATATTATGTAAATTAAAAATAAAATATATTTAAAAATATACCATCATACTATAATAATAACATCACATCTATGTACAAAAAATACCATCACTTGTAATAATACAAAAAATACTCCCCAATAAATTGAAGGTAACACCTGTCTTGCTTATACTCATGTTTGGATAATGAGAATGTATTCGAATTATAAACTCGAGACTCGGTCGAAACATATGTAACCTCAAAAGGAGGAAATGTAAAGCTCACGACTTCCATTTCTAAATCACATTAGCTGTGACCCACACAGACCATTAGACATACGATAGCAACAGTTTGAACAACAATAATAACAGGAAGGCGGCTTACAATTGTGATAAAACACTTGTTACTATCATCACGACATCGAAACGAACTAGAAGTCACCATATCACACAAATCAGTTTTCCCACCACGAAGGCGCAGAACAAGGAGCAAGTTGGATTCTTTCTGAATGTTATAATCAGCAAGGGTCCTCCCATCCTCGAGCTGCTTCCCAGCAAAAATCAACCTCTGCTGGTCTGGAGGAATACACTCTTTGTCCTGAATTTTTGCCTTCACATTCTCAATGGTGTCTGAACTTTCCACCTCCAAGGTAACAGTCTTCCCAGTAAGGGTCTTAACGAAGATCTGCGTCCCACCTCGAAGACGAAGCACCAAGTGAAGGGTTGACTCCTTTTGAATATTGTAATCTGCCAGGGTGCGGCCATCCTCAAGCTGTTTTCCAGCAAAAATCAACCTCTTCTGATCAGGAGGGATGCCTTCCTTATCTTGAATCTTGGCCTTAGCGTTATCAATGGTATCTGAGCTTTCAACCTCTAGGGTGATTGTCTTGCAGGTGAGGGTTTTATATTTATGTTCAATTGTCTTACGGGTCTTTGGTGTTGGTTATGGATTCTCAATACCGAGATGCGGTGTTTTTTGCTCTTTAACAGATGCAGATTTTCGTGAAAACCCTCACCGGCAAGACAATCACCCTAGAGGTTGAAAGCTCAGATACCATTGATAACGTTAAGGCCAAGATTCAAGATAAGGAAGGCATCCCTCCTGATCAGCAGAGGTTGATTTTTGCTGGAAAACAGCTTGAGGATGGCCGCACCCTGGCAGATTACAATATTCTGAAGGAGTCAACCCTTCACTTGGTGCTTCGTCTTCGAGGTGGGACGCAGATCTTCGTTAAGACCCTTACTAGGAAGACTGTTACCTTGGAGGTGGAAAGTTCAGACACCATTGAGAATGTGAAGGCAAAAATTCAGGACAAAGAGGGTATTCCTCCAGACCAGCAGAGGTTGATTTTTGCTGGGAAGCAGCTCGAACATGGGGGACCTTTGCTGATTATAACATTCAGAAAGAATCCAACTTGCACCTTGTTCTTCACCTTGTAACTACTTAAATAGACAAGCCTGTCACGTGCAACTTGAATCGTTCATATGTTTATATGTTTGCGTTAAAATATATAGACCTTTGAGAAAAAAAGAGAGGAGAAACTGACACGTTTAGTAATGGAAGTCGTTCAATTCTATTACATCCTTGCTCTGAGCTTTACATTTCCTTCCTTTTGAGATTACACATGTTTGGACCGAGTCTCGAGTTTATTCGAATACATTCTCATTATCGAAACATGAGTATAAGCAAGACAGGTGTTACCTTCAATTTACTGGGGAGTATTACAAGTGATGGTATTTTTTGTACATAGAGGTGATGTTATTATTATAGTATGATGGTATATTTTTTAATATATTTTATTTTTAATTTACATAATATTTACAGCTTGTTAATAAAGCTTTCTAAGGTTTGTATAAGCTCGTTCGTCAAAGACCAAAATTTTAAACGCTATCTACAGGGTAAGAGAACAACAGTGCTTGTCTCCGGAACACAGAGGTCTTCGATCCGCATGGAATAAGCCTCGTCAGTGGAACCAACTCTTCTGTTCCTATGCCATTGCTGACAACAGAGGTCAGTGTTTTCGATCCACATGGAACAGGCAGTTCCTATGACATCCTGCATAGTCATAAATTTCAGTAAATCCCAGCAAAATTTGTGGTCAGGTAATGATGGAACGAGGTTGGTGGTGAATAAAAGTAACACATCTAACGATCTTCACTCTTGGTCAGTACTCCTCCAACCATCGAGAATCTATGCAGAAATGTTCAGCTGAGATGGAAAACACACTCCAGTTGATTGGATTTGATATAAATCCAATCAATTAAAATAAATTAAAGTCAACTGAGAACATTGGAGTTAATCAAATTCTTTAAGATAAAACCCGCCTCAGTGCATTGCACCTTGTTATTGGTCGAGAGTTTGACGACAGGATGACTACTTTATCAGAGAAAAACTGAAAAACTCTTAATGAATCAAATGGATTTTGATATGTAACGATTTAATCATAAAATAAATGGGGATGGGAGTATTTATAAGTCAAGTCTGTGTAGGCCCTACCAAAGATCCTGTGGGTCTCACTTATTTCTACTTCATCCTCATGTCGTAAACTGACAAATGTTGAAGTGTTAAGTTCTATTGTAAGTACCTTTCAAGAAAAAAAAAAAAGTTACATCATAAATATTTTAGTGGCCGACAAAAAAGCCAGCCGATCAACGCGTAGGGCAATGCATTTCATCTCTTGCATGCACCAGAAAAAAACAGAGAACTGCAATCCACAACAGATTTCGTAGGTGAAGTCTTAACAAGATTAAAATATTATAAATTTCTCTTGAACTTGGCAGTAGATTAATGACATTATGTTAGGTTCAATTGAACATTTTTTAAATAATAAAGCTTAATTTCAACGTTCCAAAACATTAAATTGTTTAATAAGCAAACTTAAATTCATTTATACCCTTTTAACCTTATTGATTTGATATCTACTTAATCATTGGTCCAACTTCCTAACATATGAACTTTTGTTCTTATAATATAAAGCTAAAAGTTCTACTTTGAAGACAACTTTAGGCTATTATGACACAAAAATAAAGCTTGGAGCCAATCTTGTGAAGAGATGGATTTGGGTCTTTCTTCTTTCAGGGATTTGCTATCTTAAAAATATAAGAACTAAAAAAAGAAGTATAATAACATGTCTTTACATGACTAGAAGCACCAAATGGGAAGATATTACAGTAGCTATAGAAGGTATCTAGAGTTAACAAGGGTAGATTGGACGGAGAAAAGAGGGTAGGGAAGATATGGAAGAAGGGAATTGCAAGTTGGATAGTGCTGACTTTCATTTGAAAGAGAGCGAGAGACCGTTTACATTTGACACATATTCCCAGGTTGCGGTTATACATGTGATGCCTATTCCCAAGTTGGGGTTTGAAAGAGAGAAAGAATTGCTTGTTTTCATTTGATCGTTTATTAAAATTTTTTATAAACTTATAATAAAGAAGCTAAATACCAAATAAATGTAATTCTTTTCTTCAGGACAGAAAAAGGAAGTGAAAATAAACTATAGTTTAGCTTAAATTTTTTAGGTGCTTGTTTGGTAGGTATGAAAAAAAGAAATGGGTATGGAATGAAAAATTAAGTTTGGTAAGGTGGTATCATTATAGAGGTATTATTTTCATTACCCATTTTTGGGTAATACTCCATTCCCCTTCTAATATAGAGGAATGGGTATCATTGTTTTATAAGGGTATGGTTCTTATAATTAATTATCATATAACTAATTAAAATATAATTATTAATTAATTAAAATATTGTAATTAATT
>JAOSBK010000204.1:5844964-5858925 GCA_027568895.1 Erythroxylum shatona
AGCCCTGCACGATAAAGGACTAAACCCCATTACTTGGGAGACGCCAACCCAGCAAAGACCAAATTTCTTTGGCTGGAGAGCATTCCATCAACACATGATTCATATCTTCTATGTGACCGCAAACATCACATACAGTATTGAGCGTTATTCCCTTTCGACGAAGACGATCTTTATAGGGGAGGAAATCGCGGAGACATCTCCAAGTAAAATCCTTGATCTTTGGAGGAAGAGCCAAATTCCACAGCTGAGTCCAAGGGTCATCCTTGAAAAGGTTAACAATGTCAGTAAACAGAGTAAGAGCCAATCTATAACCAGTTTTGACCGAGTAGGACCCATCCAAACTATGATGCCAAATCAATTGATCAGGAGGTTTTGATATAGCGATTGGGATCCTGGATACTCGACCCACATCATAAGGAGTTAAAACTTTGTCCAACATCTGTGCGTCCCAATCGGATCTATCTTCCTTAAGCAGATCGCGCACCTTAATGTTACCAAACTCCGAGATGAATGGGGAGGTGATGTAAAAATTGTTTACTTCAGAAATCCATGGGTCTGTAAAAACATTAATCGAGGCTCCATCACCTACTCTCCATCTAACCCCATGAAGCAAAATGTCCTTAGCCGCATAAATACTTTTCCAGATGAAACTTGAGTTGGTTCGATCCCTTGCCTCCAGAAAGCTGCATGAGGGGAAATATTTGGCTTTGAAGATTTTACTCAAAAGTGACTCAGGAAATGCTAGGAAACGCCAAGCTTGTTTGCAAAGCATAGCTAGGTTAAAGCGGTGAAGATCCCGAAACCCCATACCTCCAAATTTTTTAGGAACGCAAAGCCAATCCCAGCTCGCCTAGTGAATTTGCTTTCTATTGTTAGTCCCCGATCCCCACCAAAAGGAATTCATCATTCGCTGTAGTTCATCACATGTGCCTCGGGGAGTAAGAAACACGCTCATACAATACGTAGGCAGAGCTTGCGCGACTGTCTTGATGACAATTTCCTTTCCTGGTTTAGAAAGCTTCTTATTTTTCCAGCTCGCAATGCGCTTACTCAGGTGGTCATTGATGAATGCAAAGACTTGCTTTTTCTTTCTTCCGACGAGAGAGGGAAGACCCAAATATCTCCTGTGATCAATAGGAGTGCTAACCCCGAAGATAGTTTCCACAGCGTTTCGAGTAGAAGGGTGTGTATTTGAGCTGAACATAATGCTTGACTTCTGAAAATTAATAGCCTGCCCCGATGCTGCTTCATAGGTGGCGAGTATCCTCTTGATGTTCTGTCCTTCGATCATATTTGCTCGAAAGAAAAGGAAACTGTCATTTGCAAAGAAGAGATGAGATACACTAGGGCTGCCAGGACAAATAGACACCTCATGTATATCCCCTCGAGCCTCGTTTTTCCTTAGTAAAGCCGATAAACCTTCAGCACATAGAATGAATAAGTACGGAGACAAAGGATCTCCTTGCCTCAACCCACGCTTCGGGACGATCGGTCCTACTTCAGAGCCATTAAAAGCCACTGAATATCGCACTGTAGTAACACACGCCATAACAATCTCCACCCATTTGCTATCAAAACCCAACTTTAACAAGATAAACCGGAGATATTCCCAATCTACTATGTCATAAGCTTTGCTTATATCAATCTTAAGGGCTGCTTCCCCAATCTTTTCTTTCCTTTTGTTCCTCATGTAATGTATAATCTTGAAAGCCACCATGATATTGTCAGTGATGAGTCGACCTGGGACAAACGCCGATTGCATGGGAGATATGATCCTCGGTAGAAGAATTTTAAGGCGGTTCGCGATCACTTTAGCAATGAGTTTGTAGATGACGTTGTATAAAGCTATGGGTCGAAGATCTTTTATGCATGTAGGCATGTCTTTTTTAAAGATCAAAACTATCACCGTACTGTTAAGAGTAGCCGGAAACTCACCTTGTTCCATCCAGGTACGACAATTTTAAAAAATATCAGCCCTCAATATATGCCAACACTTTTGGAAAAATGCCAGATTCATACCATCGGGTCCTGGAGCCTTATCCGGGTGCATTTCGAATATTGCTGATTGAACTCCTCAAAGCTTAAAGGAGCTAGAAGGTGGTCGTTGTCCTCCTACTTTACTACCGAATTGCCGTTTGCAAAATGTCCGAAGTCCGTGTCTCCTGAATCTGAGAAAAGATTCTTAAAATAGTCAAGAATAATATTGCCGATTCCCTCGTCTTCCACTACCTGCTGCCCATTGTCATCTATGAGTAAGGTAATGTGATTCAGCCTTTTCCTTTTTGAAGCTTGTGCATGAAAGTATTTCGAGTTAGCCTCCCCATATTGCATCCAGAATATCTTCGAGCGTTGCTTCCAGTAGATATCTTCCTGCGCGAGCATTTTCTCTCTAAGAGTGTAAGGTTTGGTCCTGCCGTTAGTGTGCATGGTGAGTTTAGGCAGCTGCATCTACGCTGATTTTTCTTAGCTTTCTTTTCAGCATCATGGAATCAGGTCTGCAGAAGCTTTCTATCCGAGAGAAAGAAGACACTGAGTTCGTCATTTCTACAGAGGATATTCAGAGGGAGGAGATCAATTATGAGTTGTGTTTGCTGGGCAAACTAGTTGGTGAAAGAGTGGTTAACACAGAGGTGCTAGAACGAACGCTATTGAGTTTGTGGCGTCCTATGAGGGGGGCGTACATTAAGCCGATGGGAGAAAACAACCTCTACATAATCCAGTTTTATCACCACTTCGACTTGAAGAAGATGTTAGCTGGAGGACCGTGGTCTTTTAACAAATGTCTCTTGCTAGTTCATCAATGGAAGGAAGGGGAGAACCTAGAGAATATCGATTTCATCCATACAGATGTCTGGGTACAATTCCATGGCCTCCCATTGCGTTTTGCTTCTGAGGCGCTAGCAAAAAACATTGGGAACTTGATAGGCACTTATCTGGAATACGACTCCGCTAATCGACGTAGTTCATGGAATAGCAACATGCATGTCCGAATTCGGCTAAATGTGGAAGAACCGCTGATGAGGAAGAAGAACACAAGAAAACAGGAAGCTGCTCTGATGGAGATAACGTTCAGCTATGAGCGTCTCCCGCTCGTATGCTACCTCTACGGAATAATAGGGCATAGCGAAACCAACTATCTCAAATTACTGGAAAGGCCGAAGGAGGAGCACAGCCGAGAATGGCCGGAGGAAATTCAGGCAGAAGTGAGGGCCCATAATGCACAGAAAATTGTGCAATGGAAGCGGGATCCTAGGAACGAAATTGGTGCTGATTTTGTTACAAAAAATCCAGATCCCAAATTGTTTCCATCTGCAACTAAGAATCCCCACAGAATAGGCAACAATTTCTCATTCTATCCTAAAAAGATAACACTGAAATCCACTGCCAATTCTAATCCACACGTGGGCCACAATTACCCTGCTTTCAGTGGAGTCACTCCCGAAATGGCGGCAACTAGTAAATTTCAAATCGAGAAAGAAGCTATGATCATGGATATTGAGGATTGCAAAAAACGACCCCGACAAGGAAACACTAGCATTATCGTAGTAGAGGAGATGAGTACAAACGACACGATTATGTCCAACCCACCTCACCAATTATCAACGGCCGGTCTTGCACAGCAGACCCGTCGAGAGCTATGAGTTATATAGTTTGGAATTGTCGTGGAGTAGGCAACCACCAGACAGTTCGTGCTTTAAAGGATTTAGTCAGATTTAATAAGCCTTGCATTCTCTTTTTAAGTGAAACAATTGCGAATTTGGTTAAGATTGAAGAAATAAAAAATTTGTTGAAGTATGATTTTTGTTTTTGCGTTGATCGGCTTGGCCGTAGTGGCTGTCTGGCCATGTTATAGACGAATAATGTCTCAGCTACTGTTACAGGTTTTTTAAACAATCACATTGATTTGGTTATTGACGACTCGCTTAATGCCAAATGGAGATTTACTGGTTTCTACAGTTTCCCAGATTCCAATAGAAAACGCGCTAGTTGGGAGCTCCTTCGCTCTCTTTCTCGACTCCATAATATACCATGGGTTTGTTTGGGAGATTTTAACAACTTGTTGTCTGTAAACGATAAACTAGGACTCGTTGGCAGAAGGGTTTCGGCAATGTATCATGGACTGTAATCTAGTGGACGTTCCTCTAATCGGGTTTGGCTATACGTGGGAGAGAGGAAGAGATTTAGGTTCTCTTACGTTGGAAAGATTGGACCGTGCTTTTGTAAGCAAAGAATGGATGGACGTATTTCCTTTTCATAAATTATACAATTTGGTGTGCCTTACGTCGGATCACAATCCTATTAAGCTGGTGGCTACGCGTAGACTTTCCACTAAGAGGATCAGTCGGTTCAAATTCGAGAATAAATAGTTAACGGAGGATGGTTTTTCTAAGTTTGTTTCTGGTTTCTGGACGCCCAATGCCGACATGAATATTCTTTCCCGACTGAAGGAATGTGGCATCAGCTTGCTTAAATGGCAAAAGCATCATGGGAATAACTTTGCTGAAAGTATTAAAACTATTAAGCGGAACATGGAGATATCTCGACAAAATCATCAGTTTGGTGGGATATCGTTTTCTCTTACTTTTTCCACACCCGTTAACTTGCTTTCGTGCAAAGATAGCACGATACTTAAATCCGTATCCTTTTTTAAAATTGGAAATTATAAATATGTAAACATCTCCCAACGTAGTGGCATTTCTAACTATTAAACTGAAACTACGTTTGTTTAAAGTATATTGCTTCAGTAGGTTGTAATGAGAGTAGGAGATGACTGCTATTTCTTGTCAGAATGCGGTAGAACTTAGGTTGGCATATAACTTATAGGCTTTAAAAGTTTATCAACAAAGTCCAAATTTCAGTTGTAGATAACCATCCCATTTTCTTAGAAAAAGTTTGCATTATTATTATTTTAATAAAAGAGGACTTCAAGCGATCAGTCTGAGTTTCTGTTCTTAATTAGCCGGTGGAACATGTCTTATTTATGTATGTAACGAGTGTTAGCTCTCTTGGAACCTAAGTTTATTTATAATAGATTTACGACATTTTAGTAATTTAATTAAAATAAAATTTTAAATTATAATTATAATTAATTATAATTAAATATTAATTAGGCTTAAATATCTTATTTAGGCCTGATTAATATATAATTATAATGTATTTATTCATAAAGTTTATCAAATTTTATAATCAAGTTCAACTTGATTAATACAATCTAAAGATAATATATAAATATAATATGAATCTCATAATTATAATTTCATTTTAATTTAATTTGCAATGCATATTTATCTCATGAAATTTATTATATATATATCTAAATACTTATAAAATAAAGAATGCCTATAATCAATTATGACATTAAACTATAACCAAGTAATTGGTTGTAGGGTCAAAACCAATAATCTCCTACTTGCACTAAATCAATTGTTTAAATATCTTATACCGTATCACTATATGACGATCATGCTACAGTTGGAACAATGATTTAGTAAGAGAATTCTACAATAATCTATATACTGAGCGCTTATTTAAATCTTACAACTTTCATCTTAATTAAGGGAAACTACCTAAATACTGTTATTTTGCATGCACAATGAATCTAATGTTCTATAGTATATCACTACCTGAACAATATAAGGAACTATATCAAATTCATTAAAGAACTTCTGATCCAAATAATAATTTCCACTAAATGAAGAATGTATTATAGCTTGATTAGCAATGATGCTATATTAGAAATTTTCCAATCTCTGAATAATATTGTTCTAAGTAAAATATACTTTAGTAAGTATTTACTTCTAAAGTTAATATTCATGTAACTTTGAACTCGAATATTAACTCATAGATAGATATCTTTGATACTTTATAAGTATGAGATATCTCAAATACTAAACACCTTGAGTACATTATCTAGGTACTTAAACTAGAATAAGTAAACAACTTCAATATTTATATAGATCTAATTCCCCAAATTAAGTTGTTACATTTTCCACATCCAACAAGAGTTATTCTTGGACAATTATATTTTTTAAATTTAAAATATGAATTGTTGTTCTCTATGAGCAATATGTCTCTACATACTTTCATTAAAGAGGACAATTATTCTCCCGCTAACCTTCTTATAGACGTTATAAACCCCTAATCATCTTCACAAGAAACGCTTTGAATTTATTGTAAAATTAAATCTTTTAATGTCTCATAACCTTTCAACTATACATCAGAAGTATCAACAAAGGTAATAGTTCCAACTGAATGCATTGTCGTGAGATTTGAACTTCTCAAATTTCATCTTGCTCTTACTACTTACCTTAAGAATCATTTTCCTATAAGTATACATTGAAACAAACAATTTTGTTCATTGGGTCTATAAGATTATATCTAATTTTTGGACATCTCATAACCTGTTATTACCTAATTTAGTTCTAAACTTGTTGGATAATGTATGCTTTAACTAAGTATCACATCTTAAATCATTAACTTTGACTCTTTTGAGTCTTACCATCATATCTAATATAAAATCTTGATAATTGACATAATTAGAACTATTGAAGGTAAGTTGTAGTACTAGGCATAACTGTAAAGGGAATAAATACTACATCATACAATATAACTAAATTCCGTACTAGATATTATATATTCCTCCTTACGTATTTCTATACTAGTATGGAATTTAGTTATGGAGAAATTCACTAAAGAATCTTATTCCCTATAAATATCTAAAAATTTATATCTCATCACAATGATCTCATTGAAGTGATTAAGTATTCTTAATGTAATTTCTACTTAGATTTAAATAATTTCAACTTGTCAAAGTTTTTAATTAATCTTTCATTTAGTACATATACTATATCATATAAAGTCATTATTACAGCTAATGAAATATAAGGATCATACTTTTATAAATTATTATTATATCCAAAACAACATATCCATAAATTTGACATTTTAATATCATTGTCATCCTTTCACCAATGGTTTATTTAGTTATTCATCATCATAACTTTCACAAGTTTCATATAGTTCATAATCAAAAGGATACATATATCTTTGTATATAACCTTATGATTTTTATCAAATTGATTTAACCAATATGGCATAAAAGGATAGTCTCATTATCCAAATTTATATTTTTATGGTATAAGCAATCCTAAAGTGCCCATTCTTTTACGATTTTTTCAATCCAGTGTCTAAGTTTTTAAATTTTTAATTGAGTGATCAACTTTTTAAAACCTTAATAGTTTAGTTTAAAAGGTTAGTTTTGTTAGTAATTTGTTGATTTGATTGATAAAATCTCTATTATTCATAATATATAGATGTTCACCTGAAAATTTTCTCTTTAGTTTAACTTTGGCCACTATTTGTCTTCGTAGACCTCTACATGTCATGAACATTAAAGATTATATTAGTCAAATCAACAAATTACTAATAGCTATAGAACCAATGTTTTGAAATGAACTGTTAAGATTTTAAAAAGTTGATCACTCAATTAAAGATTTAAAAGCTTAGACACAAAATTGAAAAATCTTAAAAGGTTAGACACTTTAGAATTGGTTATCCCTATTTTTGCCACTTATATTAAGCATAAGTTTCTAACACATCACATATGTATACAAATTATTTGTATAAGATTGAATCAACTGCTTTTTTTTAACAATTTATTTTTAATCATGCCTTGAATATTATAGTAATGTTGAATCCGTATTTAGTATCATATACTCATAAGTATGGACAAGAAATATATATGATCTCTATCATATTTCGTATAGGAAAGAAAAGTCATACAATCATTTTCTTCTTATGACAATTATTATCATACTAAAGAAAGCCTTTGAATGTAGTTCATATTTATGGTTTTAGTAGGTTAAATTGAGTAAAGCAATTTTAGTAAGGTACTATACCTTTGAGTTCTACTTTATGCAACCTCTTGTATTATGCTATCTTGATATTGACATGCATCTTACATGTTACCATTAAAGTTTATGAGACATTAGTCAACTTAAAATGTTAATATATTTTGTCATTTATATGATGTTAATATATCTCTAAAACTTTAATACCAAATCCTCAACATGGATTAAAACAAAATTGCATAATGGGCATGCAACTTTTCTATCTAACTTTGAGAACTCTACTTAAACATAAATTATATCTTAAATTCATTAACTTATTATCAACTATACAAAACAAGGTAAATTCTACTAAGAACAAAAAATAAATGTAAGAAAAGCAAGTATTTGTTATATGTTATGACTACCAAATAAAATTAAGATTTTGATAATGTATTTAGTTACTATCACTATTTTATTAGAAATAATAACCCTTACTACTATTTGGAAAGATTACTTTAATCTCTCTAGTGGACTAGGATACCATTCAAATTTAGTTGATCTTGAATTTCCTCAACATTGTATATGACTCTTAGGAAAGTTAGGTGATAACTTTTGCTAAAACATATCTTATATGTTATTCTTAACCTTACCTCTAAATTTATATGATCATGAGTTTGTCCATACAAATCATGCAAATTTAGTTACGTAGGACCTGTGTTATAAAACTAAACATATTCAGGTTAAAGCGGCTTGTGTTTTCTTAATAAGCTTAACAATAAACAGAACTCTAATTTATTCTTATAAACAATAAAAGGCAACAATCATGTTCTTAATGTATACGTAATATTTTAATGAGAGATACATACATACATACATACATACATACATACATACATACATACATGCATGCATGCATACATCTCTTAAATATATAAATAAAGCATACAATTTATGCACATATAATCAAATCATATGCAAAAAAACATCAAGTTTTGTTTGATTCTAGTTATTGATCTTTATAATCTAAAATAATATTTACAACTCCTTTGATAATTATATAAGATTAAACTCATAGATTCTTAAATGAATTTAATTCTTATTCCATATAGAAATTAATTTTATTTGAAAACAATTTTCATATTTAATTGAAAACAATTTCAAGTTATTTTGACTTCTGCAACAAAATTTAATTAAAAACATTTTTCAATAAATTATGCTTCTTACCTATTATAATTTAGAAATTTTCCTTTTTTAAAAATAAAAAAAGTACGAAATTATAATCCAATTAGAAAACTATTTATAATCTAATAATTTTCCTTAATTTAAAAATTATTTTATAATATTAAAGGAAAATACTTTCAAAAATAAATAAAATACTTTTAAATTTAATTAAGAAAGTCCTTCAAGTTATTTATTTAGAGATTAATTTATTTATTAATTAGAAAATCATTCTTTAATAAATTGAAAAAACTATTTTAAATTTTTTAAAAAGATCATTTTTCACAATTAATAAATGAAAATATAATTTTCAAATTTAATCAAGAAAATTATTTTGTAAAAAATCAAGAAACTTATCATTTATAAAAATAATTAAATTTTGAATATATAGAATAATGATTCTCTAAATAAAATAATAAATTTAATCAAGAAATACCTTTCTTAATTATTTAATAAAACACTTTTCTTATTTTTAAGGAATCTAATTAATCAATTTCAATCTGATTGAAATAATTAATTCTAATTTAGAAATTACTTTTCTAAAATTTAATTAAAAATTAATATAATTATTAATATTACTCAAGTTAAATTAATAATTTCTTTAATTTTAGAATTAAAAATTGATTTTAAAACTATTTTAAAATTATGTTTGGAACTTAGTTTAATTAAGAATACATTATTCTCCATTTAAAATAACTTAATTTAGTCTTAGGATTACTTTAATCCAAAAGCTAAATAAGTTATCTCGTTCTTAGTTTAAATTACATTAAAAATCATGTTTAAATAATTCTTATCTTAGTTTTAGATTGTTAGAGTAGTGCTCTAAAAGCATTCACCTTTAGTACTTTTGTACAAACTTTATTTTGATTAATGAAGCAAAAAATAATTTTCATTAATTTGAAGTTCATTTATTTATGAATTGATGTCGATCTTAAATTGAATTAACGAAGTTCATGATATAAAACATAACACGAAGGAAATCATGATGAGATCATGATAATGAGATTCCTATTATGTGCAATTATGTTAGTATCTAATTTATCCCTAGTCATAGGATTAATGAGACAGGACAATGTTAATCTGGATACAGTAGCACATGTTATACTCATTGATTTGATCAAGCAGTGGATCTCATAAACTGTAAGCATGAGATGTTTAAAGTTAACATGTGGATGCTTACTAAGAGTAGTAAGTACATCGGATGACCCGCTATAAGATTATCATATGGATGATCTATCAAATATTAGTGATTAATCTCATCATAGCAATGGTACAAATATTCTTAGACTTGAGATACTCAAGAATATCTTGGATACTGATCTTGTGTTTTGACACTATTCGTTATTGCCTCAAGACGAGGTTGCTCATAAGGTGGTGATTGGGTATAGTTATTGGGATTCGAAGGTAATTGGGTAGCCAATAAAGGATTCACCACTCTTGATAAAAGGAGATGATACCCACGACCACTTGTCGAGATCATTACTTAGGAGTCTCTGGCCAAAGCAGTTATGTGTCACGAAGAGAGTCTTTAATGACACATAGAGTAATGAGATCCCTAAGACAAGAAGTAATATTACTTGGACTATATGTGACATAATCAATCTAGTGGGAGTTAACATATAGCCCATACTCCAAACCAAGTGGGGTATGAGATGGTGAAGGGATAAATTACACGGTAATTGCTTATGGAAAGGTTTATAAGTCGGCTAATTAACTATCGAATAGTTTGTGTGTTAATTCACTTACATTCCAATAAATTGGCATAATAAAACTCTTCATAATTTGCTTGGATTAAGAGTTAATTCAAGTTGCATGAAACCATTCATGATATAATCAGATTAAGAGTTAATTCAAGTACTCAAAATAACCGAGAACCTAAAGGTCACACGTATAAAAGATTGGATGAAAAATAAAGTGTTCATGGTTGTCATTTTCAGCAAGTCACAATCGTGACTTATAGTCCACAATCGTGACCCACTTTATCACAGGTGGTACATAAGTGAGTTATTCACTTATGTACAAACAACGAAATCAGCCTAAAACACACTCCATTGAGAGGCGAAGGATCCAGAAAAGTTTTAGAGGTTGAGAGGAGTGATCTTGAGGTTTGTTCATGCAATTTTATGCAATTGTTGCACAAGTTTAATTTCGTGTAACTTGATTATGATCTAACTCTCGATTGAGCATCTACTTGAATTCATCTTATTCGGTGCTCTCACCACCCTTACACACTATTATTCTCCATCTTTTCATGCTCTCAAGAGGTCAAGGAATGTGTTTGGTGTTTGTAACAACCCAAACAAGGAGAAGAAGTAAGAAAGGAAGAGTTGTCCTTAAGGTACACAATTTTAATTACACACTCTTTCAATTTTGTCTATTATATACATATGATTTTGGATTTTTTAGGCATGTTGTGAGGTTGGAATTTTGATTCCAATGCTTTCCCTACATAGCCATGCACGAGATGCATGGACCCCTAGCTTCCTTACATAGATGACTTTAATCAAACAACCTTTGCTTTAGCCTTAAGGTTAACATACTTCTCCATTTACAGCTATTGTTGCACCTCACCTTCAAAGGTAGCCTTATGTTAATCCATTTTGTGCCTATTAAAGCCTCTTATGATGCCTTCATAGGGCTCTTCACCTAAAAATTTCAATCACCACTGGTGAAACCCTTTTTTCAATAGCTATTCCAAGTGTGTACTACTTCCTTCTCTACAACCGCCAACTTCGAAGCTACTTTCTGTTGAAGCTCCTTTCTAACAGTCAGATGCTAGTCCATGATGCCCATTTCTAATTGACCTTCAACTGTGAGAGTTCAGATCCCTTTTCCATAACATCTCTATGCTAATATCAATAATAAAAACATAGACGTTTCAAAATGTCAATTTTATGCTCAACAGCCCATACACAATATTGGTAACACTGCTAGTTACAGAAAGTTGCACAAGAGCAATGCTAAAGTCTTAAAAGAATTCTAGGTTTCTTTGTGTTAGAAATTCCAAGTTCATAGATTCTCCATATTATGATTGTAAAACCAATCCTTTTATACTGAGAAATCATCCCATGTTTAAATATGATAACTTTTGAATTTATGAAAACCTATAGTTTATGATAAATTGAGCCTAGCTCCACCTCAAAAGGCATCGTTGAAAGGTTTTTCATACAATTGTTAACTATTTTAACATTATTTACTTGCTTAATGTGGTATTCCTAACCCCCTCCCCCTCAGCCAAGAGCAGGGTTGAACATCTGATAGACATATTGGGCAAAAGGCTACAATAGGCCGGACATCTGATAGACATATTGGGCAAAAGACTACAATAGGTCAGACATCGCCCCAAACCATTAAGACAAGTTTAGGCTCTGATATCAAGATAAATTGGGCCTAAGTCCACCTCAAAAGGCACCTTGGAAAGGTTTTCCATACATTTATAAATCATTTAAACATTCTTCACTTACTTAATGTGAAATTTCTGACACACCCCATCAGCCCAGAGCAGGGCTAAACATGTGATAGGCGTATTAGGCAAAGGGCTATAACATTTCAGACATTACCCCAAACTATTGAGATAAGTTTAGGCTCTCATACCATGATAAATTTGGCCTAACTCTACCTCAAAAGGCACATTGAAAGGGGAGGTTTAACATACATTTATAAACCATTTTAACATTCTTTACTTGCTCAATGTAAGATTCCGGACAAAATGTGGGCTAAACTTATCTCAATAGTTTAGGGCAATACCTAGCCTGTTGTAGTCCTTTGCCCAATATACCCATCAGATGTCCAGCCCAAGGTACCTTTTGAGGTGGAGTTAGGCCTAATTTATCATGATATAAGAGCCTAAATTGGTCTCAATAGTTTAGAGCGGTGCCCAACCTGTTGTATTCCTTTGCTTAATATGCTCATCAGATATCAAGCCTTGCTCTGGGCTAGGGGAGGTGTCAAAAATCCCACATTGCACAAGTAAAAATGTTAAAATAATTTATAAATGTACATCAAACTTCCCCTTCCAAGGTGTCTTTTGAGGTGAAGTTAGGCCCAATTTATTAGTTTGCACTTAAACTTTTCAAATTTTAATCAAAACTAATTTGATTAATTGGTTTTAGGGTTTTATAAGGTTAACAAGTTATTCCTAAATAATATCTAATATGATTTTAAGACTCAGGATGTGCAACTTTTGCAATTTCAATTCCAAAATTTGATCAATAATAATCAAATATTTTAATCACATTATAGAATTAAAACATAACTTTGATACCATCTGTTGAGAAATCAGGGGTGAGCTCGATCCTGCATGTAGTAGAATAAATATGAAACTTTTTCGTTTTAATTTTTCAAAAGCCAACACCACTTAAATTCTATAAATAATTATCACATAAATCAAAATTCATATTTTGTTTTGAAGCTTGATCTATTTCTTGCCATTTTCCTCAAGCTGTGAAATTGACTTATCTCAACCATCGTAGCTGTAAAAGTGTCTGATCTCTAATGTTATCCACAAAACACATCGACAGAACTTTATAATTGTTATAGAAAGGGTTAGACAAGAAGTATCAACTGCCTTAGAGCCTAAGTCTATTTATAATAAGTTTTGGACATTTTAGTAATCTAATTAAAATTAGATTCTAATTTCAACTAAACTTTAATTAGAATTACAATTAATTCTTAATTATAATTATAATTTATTCTAATTAAATACTAATTTGACCCAAATAAGATCCAATATTTCATATCACTCCTTATTTATAAAATATCTAATATTTAATCATAAAATTTCTCAAATTTTATAATCACATCCAACTTGATTAATACATATATTCTCTCTTTAGCTTATTCTTTACGTGTGACCCATTAGGTTTTTGAATATATCGGCAATGAATATAAATTATAAACCTAAATTGTATTTAT
>JAOSBK010000204.1:5891119-5915517 GCA_027568895.1 Erythroxylum shatona
ATATTCATTTATCGATAAATTAATAACCCCGTATAAGATAATAATTTTTCAGGTCCCAAAAATATTCATTTATAGAGGTTTTACTGTATATGAAAGCAGACTAGTTGATACATAATGTTGCACTAGGACTTTGTGTGTATACTCTATAGAGAGAAAGAAACCTCAAATGGTTTGAAAACAAACATTCTTCCAAGGAAAACTTGAAGGTTTTAATCCTCACTAAAGTTAGGGAGCTCTTTTTATTGAAAAATATAAACCAAAATTGTAGCTCAAGTGTAATATCTTGGCTACATATATAGTGAAACACTTACTATCATATTTACCTATCTAATTTTTTTTGTCTCTAATACTTTCCTTATAATGTAAGGTTATCAAGGTTACTCCCTTTTGTCCTCTACTTGTTTTGTAAAACTTTCTATAATTATTATCTAACTCCATTTGCTTTTAAAAAAAAATATGATTGCATGATAAAAAGTTAATAATATCTAAATATTCTTAGAGGATTCATCGCCTAGACACTATTATTTGATATTGATTTAAGTGTATTTTACTTATCATAAGATTATCGTTGTTTAATCTTACTTTAGTTTACTTGTTTATTTTATTTCTATTAAATTCCAAAATCTAATTTATAGGCTAGATAATAGTAAAAAGTTGATTACAAGTATTTATAGTCTTTGTGGGATTCATGATATGTGCTTAATTGATTATATAATTATTCCATAATACTTAGCGATTAATGATATGAAATTGCTTAAGATACTAACTTTAGTTCATATATGGTTTTAGGTACGATTCAGAATTGAAGGAGCTAAAGTGGATCGAAAGCAATATTTTTTAGCTATTTTTCAGATAATCACAATCCTTTTGATGTCATAGAGCAAGAATGAGAAATATTGGAGCAAGTAAAGACAAGAAAATCAAGATGATGAAGCAATATTGCTCACGATGTGCTGCATAAAAGTGTCATAGCCATGAGCATCACTCATGACTGTGAATAGATTGTTTGGGACTACATGGTATCTCATGTGAGTCAGACACCACACACACCACCTATCCATGTATAAAACATAAGTGTGATACGACTGCAATAAGTGGGAGTGGGGGCAGCATCGAAACCTCTCTTTGATCTATTGTGTGATAGCTACACTTAGTGAATGATAACCGGAGCAATAACGTAGAGAATGTGTTGGCTATTCTTGAAAAAATGAAAAGTGTTTTAACTCATAATTGTGCATTATACATATATGGGCTCAAGTCACTCTCACACCTATGCAATGCTAAGTCACGGGTGTGATTGTGACAACTCCATGCGCTATCGTGACACATTGACACCTAATCCAAACCCTACTTTGTGCTATAAATCCTTCATTTTTATGACAACAAAATATAAAAAAATTTGGTATGTTTTAGATGGGAACTTCAGGAGGTTCGAGAGAGTATAAAGGGGGAAGCATGCTCTCCATTATGAGAAAACCCATGGAGGGGTAGTTTTTTGACACCAGTTCGAAGATAACATCGATGACGACAACTCAGTTAAACATTCCTTCCTTGTATTTATTGTTTCTTTCTCTCTTCAGAAATTAATGGTGTTATCCAATGTATATGGATTTGGGTGTTATGAAAAGATGATTTTCATGCATTCATTAGATCGTTTTATTACAAACCCATTGGTAAAATATTCAATGTAATCCTTCATTGTTATGTTGAAATTCATTTGTAGCGACTAATGGTTTATAATCATTAGGGATAACATAACGTAGGTTAAATGATATATTGTATGTGGTTTTTTCCTTGATTAATAAATTTTCCTAATTTTTAATGTTACTACCCAATTGAATCTAGAGATCATATCCTAGGTTATTCAGTAGTTAGGTTTAATTAACGATCGTATCTTGATTAAACAATAACTAAAGGAAAACTTGGGTTAATAGATTAACCTATGACAGTTGTTCATTAGAATGTGTTTTTCTAAGTATTTGGCATGTATTTCTTGCATAATAGGTTAGTAATTATTGTGTTTTAGGACTTGTTTTGTGTGTTTTTGTTTAGTTTGATTTTCGCCATTGTTCTTTAATGTTTGATTTTGGTTTAGGGTAAGAATTGATCATTTTTGGTGCAGGAATGGAGGGTGGACACTTTTTTGATTAAGCTAGGGATCAAAAGAAGAGAAGAGAAGTGGAGCTGCTGAAGAACAAGAAACTAGAACTGTGGGAAAGGGCATGTTTCCCACAATCATGGGAAATCTATGGAGAAAATTTTTATTAAGTTAACCAACGATTGTGGGAAGCATAAGTATAATTCTCACGTTAATGGGAACTGGAAGTCGAAGAAATGCTCAAATTTCATGTGTTTTTTTAGGTTTTCATGACTTTATAAGATAGAGAATCCTGAGAGCCACCAGAGGGTGGTGGAACTTACTTCTTGGAGCTAAAAGACAGATTGAGAGCCTAGAGATAGGTGGAGATTCAAGGTTTCAATCATGATTGGGCAAAAAGCACGCCGTCATCCAGTTTTTCTATATTAGGCAAAGAAGAGGAAGAGCTACCCTGTCCAATCTTATTTCAATTTCTTTCTCTTCTAGTATGCTTATCGTGGATTAGTTGATTATTTGGGATGCTATAGATATTATTATTGGATAAACAATATTTAGGGTTTGTTGTTGAACTATTTGTGAACCTTTGGTTATTGATTTAATAATATACATGTTTGTTTTATTTATTATTCTTAAACCTTGCAATAAATCAAGAGAGTAAGCTTCGTATTTTTTATTCATTGTACAACAAGGGCTGCCAATTAATAGACTTATAAATAACAAATTATTGATTTATTAAGAAGAGATTTCAATAGATCAATACACTGCCTATAGGATAGCTTTATATCTAGTTCAATGTTTAGGAAAGGCTTTAAACATCGAGAGATCCCAAAGTTAATTCTAACTTATTTAACTAGTGACATTTAGTTATACCTTGAGAGAGGGTAGCTAGAATTTTAGGAAATCTTGGCCAAGCATAATTTGAATCAATTAATCAGAGGGAAGAAAATAGGGATAATGACAAGTCCTAATATTTAATCTTGATTTTCTTTAAGTCTTAGTTTACAATTGTGGTTTAGGTTGCATTGTTCCCTGTTACTTTTAGTTTGTCTTTATTTTACTTTTTTTTTAATTTAACTAAAATGATTTCTTAAACAAGGAGTAACTTAAATTAATTTGTGCCTAAGCACAATCCCTGTGGGATCAGTATCTACTTTCAACTATAAATACAACCCGTATACTTACGATTTTGAGCGTAAGCCTAGTAGTGTGTTTTGCATTCAATAAGTTTTTGACGCTATTATCGGGGATTGATTGTTTAGCATCTTATTTAGTTTGGTTACTTTTATTTAAGAGTTCTTAATGTTTTTTCATGTGTCTTTGCATGTGCATGAAAACAAGGAATACACAAAGGAATACTAAATTTCATGACAAAGAGCTGATAGAAATCACAAGACACGAACAATAATTGAGAAGAGTGAAGCGTTAAGACATTATTCAAAAAAATATGACAAAATAAGGGCAATAAGGAGGGGCTGAAAGGACATTGATGGACTTTATGAGACCAAGATTTAGTCATCAAGGATTTGCGAGGCTGGTGATTCAAGCTAACAATTTTGAGATTAAGATGACACTCCTTAACATTCTTCAGAGTACTGTACAGTTCTATGGGTTGTTTAATGAAGATCCTAATGCCCATGTCACCAATTTTTTGGAGATATGCAACACTTTCTAGTGTAATGGGATGCTTGACGATGTCGTGAGGTTGCAACTATTTTATTTCACTTTGAGAGATCGAGTGACAGCATGGTACAATTCACTCAACTCAAGGCAGATTACTACTTAGGAGCAGCTAGCCCAGACATTTCCCACCAAATGCTTTGTATTGACCAAGACAACAAGGATCATTAAGGAGATCATAAATTGTTAACAAAGCAATACGAAGTCTTTATATGAAGCTTGGGAGAGGTTTTAAAAACTACAGAGAAGTTATCCCTACCATAACTTTCCTAGGGACCATAGATGCAGGTGCGAGAGGATCTTTGATGAGGAAAACTATTGATGATGCATATGACCTTTTGGAAGAGTTGTTGAACAACAGTTCTATATGGTCAAGCAAGAGGAGTAAACAAGGATAGAAAGAACAAAACGGTATGATCCCAATTAACTTTGTTACTGTTTTGTAGGCATAGATCATAGCCCCTACTAAGTAGTTAAGCAACATGCAAGGAACATCTTCATCTACAACTAAAGCTATGCAATCATAGTGTCAATTAAGTAGACAGGACAACCATTCCATAGCATAATGCTTTTTATTGGGAGTTAGGAACACTAAATAGGTAAGTTGCTTAGTCTAACCACAGCAAGGTAATAAAGTGTACTTGAAAAATCAACCAAAATTTTCTTAGAATACTAATAATGCAGGTGGCCAAGTAAGATCATAAATAACTCCATGATTTTAGTAAGACTAACTTGGATCTTTGGAGAATAAAACAAACAAGTTTATGGATGTTTTTGGGTACGGAATGGAAAATCAAGAAGAGAACTAAAAGAGAATGTTTTTGAGCTAGGAGAAAAGTCAAAAGAGGACAAAGACAAAGTTTCATCAGATAGTGAAGAACCATGCCTCATCCATACATAATTTGGACGTACAGGTGATAGTTATGCATTAGTGTGCATTTTTTTGAGTATTTGGCATGTGTTTCTTACATAATAGGTTAGTATTATTGTTTTTCAGGACTTGTTTTGTGTGATTTTGTTTAGTTTGATCTTCATGGTTGTTCTTTTGGGTTTGATGTTAGTTTAGGTAAGAATTGATCATTTTGGTGTAGGAATGCAGGATGGACACCTTTGTGATTGAGCTAGGGGCCAAGAGAAGAGAAGAGAAGCCGAGGTATCAAAGAATAAGAACCCACGACCGTGGGAAAAGGCATGTTTCTCACAATCATGCAAAATCTATAGAGAAAGTTTCTATTAAGTCAACCCACGATTGTGGGAAGCATAAGTATAATTCCCACGATGATGGGAACTGGAAGTTGAAGAGAGACACGAGTTTCACGTATTTTTTTTAGATTTTATGATATATATAGAATCTAGAGAGCAGCCAGAGGGTTGTGGAACTTACTTCCTAGAGCTAAAAGACAGATTGAGAGCCTAAAGATAGGGGGAGATTCAAGGTTTCATTCCCGACTGGGCAAAAAGCACCCCATCATCTAGAATTTCCTTATTGGGCAAAGAAGAACAGAAGCCACCTCATCCAGTCTTATTTCAATTTCTTTCTCTTCTAGCATGTTTATCATGAATGATTTGATTGTTAGGGATGTTATGGATATTATGATTGGCTAAAACAATTTTTAGGGTTGTCGTTAAACTATTTGTGAACCTTTGATAATTGATTTAATGATATACATTTTATGTTATTTATTGTGCCTAAACCTTGCAATAAATTGAGAGAGAGAGCTTGGTAATCTATGTTAATTTTACAACAAGAGTTAATAATTAATAGACCTATAAATAACAAGTTATTGATTTATTAGGAAGAGATTTCAATAGATCAATACATTGCCTTTAGGATAGCTTCATATCTAGTTGAATGCTTTAGAAAGGCTTTGCCCATCAAGAGATCTCTAACTTAATTATAACTTATTTAACTAGTGACATTTAGGTAGACCTTGAGAGAGGGTAGCTAAATATTTAGGAAATCTTGGGTTAGGCATAAATTGAATCAATTAACCACAGGGGAGAAAATAGGGATAATGACAGGTCCTGATGTTTAATCTTGATTTTCTCCAAGTCTTAGTTTATAATTTTGGATTTAGTTGCATTATTCCCTGTTACTTTTAGTTTGTCTTTATTTTACTTATTTTTAATTTTTTTATTAAAATGATTTCTTAAATAAAGAACAACATGAATTAAGTGGTGCTTAAGAACAATCCTTGTGAGATTGATATCTGCTTTCAACTATAAGTATGACCCATATACTTGTGGTTTTATACGTAAGACTAGTAGCATGTTTTGCATTCAACAGGTTTTTAGCGCCATTGTTGGGGACTGATTGCTTAGCATCTTGTTTAGTTTAGATTACATTGATTTAAGAGTTTTGATACTTTTCCTTGTGTCTTTGCAGGTGTATGAACACAAGGAACATGTAAAGGACTATTGAATTTTGTGATCAAGAGTTAGCAGATACCACAAGGCACGAATGACAGTTGAGAAGAGTGAAACACCAAGACATTATACAATGAAATATGGTAGAAGAAGGAGAACAAAAAGGGGTTGAAATGACATTGATGGACTTTATAAGACCAAGATTTAGTCCTCAAAAAGTTACAAGGCCAACAATTCAAGATAACAATTTCGAGATCAAGCTAGCAATCCTCAACATTCTTCAGAGTAATGTGCAGTTCTATGGGTTGTCTAATGAAGGTCCTAACACCCATCTTATTAATTTTTTAGAGATATGTGACACTTTTCGATTTAATGGGATGTTTGATGATGTCATAAGGTTGTGGCTATTTTCTTTCACTTTAAGAGATCGAGTGAAGGCATGTACAATTCATTCAGATCAGGGATGATTACTACTTGGGAATAGTTAGCCTAGGCATTTCTTGCCAAATACTTTCCACTGAATAAGATAACAAGGATCATTAAGGAAATCACAAATTTTCAGTAAAGCAATGGGGAGTCTTTATATGAAGCTTGGGAGAGGTTTAAAGAACTATAGAGAAGCTATCCCCACCATAACCTTCCGAGAAGAGAATTTCTTATACAAACGTTATATAATGGAGTAAATCATAGCACAAGAGGGACTATAGATGCAACTACAGGGGGATCTTTAATGTGGAAAATTATCGATGTGGTGCATAACTTTTTGGAAGAGTTGGCAAGCAAGAGTCATATGTGGTAAAGCAAGACGAGAAGACCGGGGCAAAAGAAGAAAAAAGATATTATCCTAATTGAATCTGTTACCACTTTATAAGCACAGATCGCAGCCCTCGGTAAGTAGTTAGGCAACATGCAAGGAGCATCTTCATCTATAGCCAAAGCTATGCAATCATAGTGTGAGTTATGCAGGCAAGACAACCATTGCACAACATAATGCTTTTTGTTGGGAGCTAGTAACACCGAACAGGTAAGTTACCTAGGCCGACCATAGCAAGGTAACAATCTGTACTTGAATACTTATAATCCCGAGTGGAAAAACCACCCAAATTTTTCTTAGAATCTTAATAATATAGGTGGTCAGGCAAGACCACAAGGACCTCCAAGATTTTAGCAAGATCAACTTGGATCTTTGGAGAACAAAATGGATAAGTTAATGGATGTTTTGTGGTCCAAAATGGAAAATCAAGAAGAGAACTAAAAGAGAATGTTTTCGAGCTAAGAGGAAAGTCAAAAGAGGATGGAGGCAAAGTTTGATCAGATAGTAGAGGACCATGCCTCATCCATCCACAATTTGGAGGTACAAGTAGGTCAACTTGCTAATGTTATGTCTTTTAAAAGTGCAAGTAGCTTACCAAGAAATACCGAGGCCAATCTAATGGAACAATTGAAGGTTATCACACTTTGAAATGACAAGAAAATGGAGGAACCAAGTATGAAAAAGGGTAGCCAAGAAAAGGGAAAAGGAAAGGAGATTCAAGAAGAGAAAGAAGAAGAGAGGTCGTATGAGCCACCCCACCATACAGTCCCAAACTTCCATATCCACAAAGGGTGAGACAATTTCAAGTAGACACTCAGTTTTCCATGTTTCTCAAGAAATTGAAGAGGCTTCAAATCAACCTGTCATTGATGGAAACTTTGAAGTTTATGCCCAACTATGTGAAGTTTCTGAAGTACATACTGACACAAAAACGTATCAGAAGGTCACTTTGGCAGGGAATTGTAGTTTGATTATCTCAAGTGCGATGCCTTCAAAACTATAAGATCAAGGGACTTTTACGATTTCATGTGTAATTAGTGACTTTGAATTTTCTAAATGCTTATGTGATTTAGGTGCAAGAACTAACTGATGCCTTTGTCCGCTTTTAGGAAATTAGGACTAGGAGAGGTATGTATTGATTACTGTAAGCTTAATTTGGCCATCAAGAAAGATCACTTCCCTTTCCCTTTGTGGAACAAGTGATTAAGAGGGTGGTTAGCCATGCGTTTTACTGTTTTCTTCATGGATACTTAAGGTATAATCAGGTGGTTATATACCCACAGGATCACGAGAAGACTGCTTTCACTTATCCTTACAGGACTTTTGCTTATTGAAGGATGCCATTCGATTTATGTAATGCACCTACCACATTCCAAAGGTGCATGATGGCCATATTTGCAGACATAAATGAAAACTTCATTAAGTTATTTATTGATGATTTTTCTATCTTTGGAGATTCTTTTAATTATTGTTTGTTTAATTCAGATAGAGTAGTTCAAAGATGTGAGGAGTCTCATCTAGTCTTGAACTAGAAGAAGAGTCATTTCATGGTCCAAAAAGGGAATTGCATTGGGCCATAAGATCTCATGCAAGGGGATTGAGGTGGATCGAGCTAAAATTAAAGTAATTAAAAAGTTACCAACTCCCACCAACATCAAGGGCATCCGAGCCTTCATTGATTATATAAGGTTCTACAGACGATTCATCAAGGATTTTTCTATTATCACTAGCCCTTAACTCATTTATTAGTTAAAGATGTGCCTTTTGTTTTTCATAATGCTTGTTTGGATGCTTTTAACAGGTTGAAGAAGAAACTTATATCAGCACGCATTATGACATCGTCAGATTGGCCTCTTCCTTTCAAGATTATATATGATCCAAGCAATCATGACATTGGTTGTGTCCTTGGTCAGTAAAAGGAAAAGAGGCTACACACTATCTATTACGTAAGCAAGACCTTGATGGGAGCACAACTGAATTACACAACTACAGAAAAGGTGTTGCTTGCTATGGTATTTGCATGTGAGAAATTTCATTATTACCTTTTAGGCTCACATGTCATTGTTTTTACAAATTATGCAGCATTATGATATCTTTTTGTGAAGAAGGATGCCAAGGCTAGGATTATCCGATGGGTACTTCTGCTCCAAGAATTTGACATTAAGATTAAAGACAACAAGGGAGCAGAAAATGTTTAGCTAACCACCTCTTGAGACATAAAGGAGGGCACCATAAAGAAGAACAGGAAACTGAGGAAAGTTTTCCTAACGAGGCTTTAATGATGGTAGATAATCCTTTTCATCTTTGGATTACAAATATTGCAAACTACCTCTCAAGTAATATTCTTCCTTTTGATCTTTCTTATAAAAAAAGAAGTGGTTTGTATTTCAATGTTCTCATTATATTTGGGATGAACCTATACTATATAAGATATGTGCTGATTCGCATGTATATACTTGAAGATGAAATGCCTGAGATTCTGATGTAAGCTCATAGTTCACCTTATGTAGGGCATTATAGAGCTAATAAGATTACAGCTTGGATCTTAGAGTGTGGATTATATTGTCCAACCTTGTTTAAGGATGCTCTAGACTTTGTGCTAAAGTGTGATAAGTGTCAAAAAGTGGGTAACATATCAAAAGAAAGATGAGATGCTGCTTTCAAAAATCATGAAGTTGGAGATAATCGATGAGTGGGGTTTGGGCTTTATAGGACCATTCCCATCCTCTTCAAGAAATACTTGTATATTAGCTAGAGTTGGCTATGTTTCTAGTTGGGTTGAGGCTGTAGTTATTCCAACTAACAATGACAAGATGGTTCAAAAGTTCACCAAGAAGATTTTTATGAGATTTGGGGTGCCCTGAGATTATAAATGATGGAGGGAGCCATTTTTGTAACAAATCGTCTGAGGCTCTTCTGGAAATATACAATGTTCATCATAGAATGGAGACTTTTTACCACCCCCAACCTAGTGGTCAAGTGGAGGTGGTGAATAGAGAGCTGAAGAAGATTTTGGAGAAGTGAGGACCTCATGAAAGGGTTGGGTGTTAAAGCTAGATGGCACCTTATGGGCTTACAAGACAACTTTTAAGACACTTGTAGGAACTATTCCATATGTACTTGTGTATGGCAAGGAGTGATATTTACCTTTGGAGTTAGATCATTGGGCCTATTGAGCTGTTAGGAAGTTGAACATGGATTGGAAGCATGGGGGTGAGAAAAGATTGTTACAACTTGAAAAATTAGAAGAATTGAGGTTTGACGCTATGAAAATGGCAAGTTTTATAAGGAAAGAATAAAGAAGTGGCATGATGATCACATCAAAAAGAAGGAGTTCAAGAGTGGGGACTTAGTACTCTTGTTTAATTCAAGACTTTGATTATTTCTTGGAAAGCTCAAGTCAAGATGGAGTGGACCTTCAAGGTTTTTCAGGCATTTCCCTATGAAACTTTGGAGTTAGAAAATGACAAGGGTAAAGCATTTAAAGTCAATGGGCATAGATGCAAGCCATACTATGGAGGGTCATAGTCACAAGAAAAGGAAGTCATCTCTTTCCTTTCTTTTACTCCTTCATAAATACATGTGAAATGGTCAAGCTAATGACCTTAATCTAGCATGTTTACCTTTCTTTTGCTTGCTTTTGTTTATTTATATGTTTGATTTGATTGGTTTTGATTATGTTTGATTTGAATTTTTTTATTTTAACTTATTTTCTTTTCAAATTTCTTATTGTTTAGTTGATTTTGATGTGTTGTAGGTTAACTGAATGTTAGGAATGCATTTTAAGTTTTGAAGAAGGCTAAGAAGTTGGAAATGTAGGGTAATCCACGATCGTGGGAATTGGGTTGCTTCCACGAACGTGGGAAGGCTCTTCAGAAACTTTCTAGAGCCTTAACCCATGATCATGGGAATGGGTTTATTTCCCATGAGTGTGGGAAGATTTTTCTAGAAATCTTCTAGAGCCTTAACCCATGATGGTGGAAATCTCGGCTCGTGGGATCCTTCGACATAAGATTTTAAAAACTCTCTTTTATTTTTTCTTCATCTTCCCACTCTTACATTGTCCTTTTTCTTTTTATTGCTTTATTTACTTTATCAGTTATGTTACTTATTTGCTTGGTTGATGTTGTGTGTGATGTTTTGATTTCCTTTTATGGTTGTCTTGTCACATTGAAGACAATATGTTGGCCCAATGTGGGCAAGTGACATTTGCTTTTTCAATTGCATCATTTAAATTTGTTTTAGGCATATTAGGTTGTTGTTTTATATTGTTTTGTGTTAATCAATAAAACCACACTTGAATCATTTTGGTGTATTTTGCCATAAGATTTTATCATGCTAGTTAGAATGAGATTGAATGCATGCTTGAACTCAGATTAGGCTACTTGAGTAGAGAGTGAATCATGTCCAGTAATGAAAAGTAGTTGGTTGCATAATGTTACTCAAAATCTGACACTTTAGCAATGAAGTAGTGTAAAGTGCATAATGAATTTTCATTTGAGCCAATACGAGTATTGAACTTATATGACTCTATCTATAGTCATCTTATTTCTTTGAGTATGTGATGCCCCATTAGGTTACTACCTTCAGAACTTGCTTTGAATCAGTTTGAGTCTACTAAATGCAGCCCTTTTTGTGATAACCCTTGGCTTAAATGACCTACCCTTTTTTATTATCCCTTGCTACCCCATTAAGCCTTAACTCATTTTTTCTTGAAAACACCCCATATTTAAAACCCGAAACCCCATTAGCCTACCCATTTAAAAACTTAGTAGAGTATTAAGTGATGCATTACTTTGGGATTTTTGCTACAATTGTTTTTCCGAGATGAATTGAGAGATACTTCTACTCTTGAATCACATTGTATTTAGTTTCTATTTTGTTTATTGTTTCTTCAATTATTGAAAAAAAGAAAAGAACAAGAGAAAAGATAAAAAGAAAAGAAAAGAAAAAGGAGGAACGTTTTGGTAGCATTAATAAGTGCAGAATAGTAGTTTATTTTCATTTGTATCTCAAAAATATGTTTTGTTATCCCTTTGTTCACTTATTACTTTATGAATGCTTGTGTTAAACCCTTTACCCTTTTTTCCACCCATTTTAACCCTTACCACATTACAACCTGAAATAAGTCCTTTGGATCTATTTATGCATGTAATCATTGTAGAGGTTTGGTGTATTAACAAGCCTATGGTAGTGTAGTTTCCTATGAGGAGCTTTAGTGAAACACTAACCATCAAACACTTGAGAGAAATGAGAGAAACTGTGAGGAAGATTCATTGTGCATTTATACTTGCAATTGAGTGGTGGGGCCATAAATTGAGTTTACTTATGTACTTTAATGAAAAATATTCATGATATGTATAATAGCTTGGCTAAGTTGGCCAAACTTTGAAAGATTTTATGTTTTGATCTGTGTGAAAATGAAGTGATGGAATTGATTGGTTATATTTGATTTTACTTGAGGATAAGCAAATATTTAAGTATAGGGAAGTTGATAGTTGTGCATTAGTGTGTGTTTTTCTAAGTATTTGGCTTATGTTTCTTGAATTATAGGCTAGTATTATTGTGTTTTAAGACTTATGCTGTGTATTTTTGTTTATTTTGATCTATATGGTTATTCTTTTGTGTTTAATGTTGGTTTAGGGTAAGAATTGATCATTTTGGTGAAGAAATGGAGGTTGGATAGCTTTGTGATTGAACTAGGGACCAAGAGAAAAAAAGAGAAGTAGAGTTGCTAAAGAACAAGAACCGATGTTTCCCACGGTCATGGAAAATCTATGGAAAAAGTTTCTGTTAAGTTAACACAAGTTCTTGGAAAGCATAAGTATAATTCCCATGATCGTGGGCATTAGAAGTCGAAGAGACATGTGTGTTTTATGTATTTTTTAAGGTTTTAGTGACTTTATAAGATAGAGAATCCTAAGAGCCGCCAGAGGGTGGTGGAACTTCCTTGCTAGAGCTAAAAGACATATTGAGAGCTTAGAGATAAGGGAGATTCATGGTTTCATTCCTGATTGGGCAAAGAGTACCCCGTTAGTCATCCAGATTTTCAAGATTGGGTAAAGAAAAGGAGGAGCTACCCTGTCCAGTCTTACTTCAATTTCTTTCTATTCTAGGATATTGATTATGGATTATTTGATTGTTAGGGATGTTATGGATATTATGATTGGCTAAAACAACTTTTAGGGTTTGTTGTTGAACTAATTGTGAACCTTTGGTTATTGATTTAATGATATACATGTTTGTGTTATTTATTGTGCTTAAACCTTGCAATAAATTGAGAGAGTGAGCTTGGTCATCTGTGTTAATTGTATAACGAGAGTTGACAATTAATAGACCTATAAATAACAAGTTATTGATTTATTAGGAAGAGATTTCAATAGATCAATACAATGCCTATAGGATAACCTCATATCTAGTTGAATGTTTAGGAAAGGCTTTGGACATCGAGAGATCACAAAGTTAAGTCTAACTTATTTAACTAGTGACATTTAAGAGAGGGTGGCTATAATTTTAGGAAATCTTAGGCCAAGCATAAATTGAATCTATTAATTAGAGGGGAGTAATAGGGGTAATGACAAGTATTAATGTTTAATCTTGATTTTCTCCAAGTCTTTATTTACGATTTTGTTTGGGTTGCGTTGTTCCCTGCTACTTTTAGTTTGTCTTTATTTTACTTATTTTTAAATTTGATTGAAACGATTTATTAAACAAAGAACAACTTGAATTAACAATCCTCGTGGGATCAATATCTGCTTTCAACTATAAGTACAACCCGTATACTTACAGTTTTAAGCATAAGAATAGTAGTGTGTTCTACATTCAACAACCTATGATTAATAGTTTCTAGGAGAGGTTTGAGAATAACAAATTATTAAAACATGTATAATTAGGGTGTAGGCTGAGATTGAATAAAAGAACCAGATTCCCCAAGAATTCACCATTTTCATCTTTTTTACACATTTTCTTCAATTTATTTTTATTAGTTAGTTTAGTTTTACTTTCTTATTTTAAAACCAAAACAAAACCCCCTTATACCTAATCATCGATTGATTTCATTTCAAAAGCTAACCGAACACTTTGTGTGGGATCGACCTAGACTCGCCACTACTATAGTAGTAGTTTAGTTTATTCTAACTAGCATTATGATGCACTACCGATTCACCTATATTTGATTATGATAGCTACATCTACGTCTTGCATTTCCCTATTAAGAAGTCAATTGCTGCAACTTTAGTAAAATCCATTGATTTATTGGAAGGGCAATGTGTAAGGTTTTTATCTATTTTTTATCCCTTAAGACTTGCACTAATGATTTTCTTACTAATTGTTATGTTTGCTCTTCAATATATAGGTTAAAGGATGAAGTTAAGGCTTGTGGAGATGATGTTATAGCTAGAGGAGCCTGTATTACTCCATACAAAGGCAAAGGAGGAACTTCGTCCCTAATAGAATTCTACAAAGTAGTTTGTGTGGGGGCTTATATAATTTCTGAAAGGAGAGGTAAAGTTAGTAGATAGCTACTTTTGGATTATAGTTGTTAGGGTCAGAAAAACTAGAGGCAAGAAGGTTATTCCCACTAATACACGAGGTCTGGAGAGGTCCAATAGTACGTAATTTGACCCCTCACTAGTAAAGAGGTTGTTTACGATAAATCCATAAGAAAAAATATATATGTGTGTGTATGCATATACATTTAAAGGCGGGAAGGCTAGTAAAGGGAAAAAAAGATCACAATGACCTTAAAGAAGAAGATTACTAGAGAGAAAGAGAGAAAGAAGATTACTAGAGAGAAAGAGAGAAATGCTTAAACAAAAACTAGTTCTAAGATGAGCAGATGAGTGTAAAGTGGAAGAGAATTAGAGGTAAGAGTTAGGAATGCAATAATTGAGAAAAAGGGTGAACTATAAAAGAAGACTAGGACAAAACTTAGTTGGCTAGAGAGAAGGAACAAAATCTCTCTATAGCTGATTTGGGTTTGATAGAAATTCTTTTTGATAAAGCCCCTTAAGTGATTTAACTCATTTCATTGATATTTAGTTGGTTGATAAATGCCTTTAGTAATTTTTGTTCAAGTTTTATTACTCTTTTCTAACATTTTATAACACACTTGTCAACCAATATCCTAATGTGTTTGACTAGTTCATAAAAATCACATTTATATCCTTTACCAAGAGTTTATTCATAGTTTGGTTACTTGCCTGGTTGTTTAAATAGTCGAACTGGTCAAAAAATATCCTTTAGTGGTATACCAATGTTCCTAATTCTGAGAATGCTTCCTTTCTTAAGGATTAAAGAATAGTTTAGTTACATTTATTGGTTAACTAGATATGTTTAGTGATTTATCAATATACTATACTATTCAACCATCAGATTAGGGTTTTAAAACCAAACCATTTTTTCACCATGCCTCCACTACTCACTTTTACTTCTCTCTAAAACACTAACATTGGTTAACCAATTGAGTCATATGGTCAACTAGTCCTCATATTTTTAATATTTTATATGCCTCTTTTTTATTATTATCATTTTTATCTTTATATCATCAAAATCCTAAACAATTCACTCTTTCCCTTAAAAAATATCATTCCTTATTTTATAAATATAAGGCCCCAAACTATACCCTAGTAGAAATGTTACATGTCCATGAAAGTATTTGTATTAGGTGTTAAGATTGTGATTTGATTATAAGTTGTATATTTTTTTAATTTTGGTTTAATGGACCATAATTAGTAACTTAGAATTAATTGCTACATTAGAAAATTAAAGTATTAAAATGTACATTTCGGCTAGGAAAATGTCAAGTAGTAAGACAAGTTGATACATGAAAATTTAGATGACTAAACCTATAAATTGATTGACATTTGGCATAGATGAAAATGACAAATGGCCTAATAGAATTATGACATTTGGCAGCTACGCATGAAGAGATGTAGATGACTTCATTGAAGGACAAGTAGCTCACCTTCATGTGTGACATGTGGCCATTGTAAACTAGGACACCTTGCATCTAAAGAGTTAGGCAAGTGATTGATCATCTTTCACTTTTGATGTTTCTACCTTCTCTCTACACTTTGCTCCTCACCACTGAAACTCTCTCTTACACTCACAAACTCCTAGATTTTGTTTCAATTTGGAACATCATCACTTGACATCTTTGCAAGATGCTGCATCAAGGAAGTTAGATTCTACTATCTTTTGTTTTATTGTCTTCTTAGTGTTAAGATTTTCACCTTGATCTTAGAAGTGTGCTAGATGCATGAAGGCTAGTTTAGCTTGTTCTTTAAAGAAGGAGCTTGAAGTTACATATGAGAGAATTCTAAACTTAATAGCATGTATTAATACAAGTTCTCCGATGATTGAATTGGTATGGAATATGTGTTATGATGATGATAAATGATTGTTGGAAAAGTTATCCTTGTATGACAAATTCTATTTTTGTTTTGATGCATAAAAGATTATGATTTGTGAGTTGCCTAATGAATGATTTTTAATTGGATTTGGATATGGTTTTGATGAAGATTTGAAGCATGAATAAGGTAGAATTGAAGTGAAATGATGGACTATGATGAAGGTTCAAATTAAAGGCAATGAGAGAGTGAACCTTTGGTTCACTCATCCCACGATTGTGGGATTAATATAGCTCCCTTCCACGGTTATGGGAAATGTCCTAAGATGAGAAAAGATGGGTTTTATGAAATTTTTGGACTATATAAGGTTAAAACACTTTATAATGGTTTAATTAGACTTAATTAAGTTTTTTAAAAAAACCTAGTTTGATGGTAGATTAATTGATTAAAGGTTACATAGATTTTGGATTATTAATTGAGGTAGTAACTTAAGGAAGGTTTTATTTGATAACAAAGTATCTAATTTTGGAACATATGAGTTGTTAAAGGAATGAAGTATACTTATGAATGCAAATGAAATTCAGATAATAAGAGTAATTTGAATTGGATATAATTGTATAAGAATTAGGAATTGTATGATTATATGTAATGAGTAATGACTTAATGCTTCACTGATGTATTAATGAAAATGTTTAAATTCATGAGGCATAATGAGTTTGTTCAAGTTAGAATGAATATATTCAGTTTGAAGATAAGAAGACAAATTCATACTTATGCATTATTTCATTGTCAAGTGATTCTAGAATGCGATATGTTTTGTTTTGAAACTGCTAAATCCTAGTTGTGGGTAAATAGGCATGCCTAGAAGGGTCTGCAGCTACCTCTATGACACTAAGATGTCTTTTGTACTTTAACACTTCGGTATCTTCTGTAACCAAGAAATAAGTCTCTTCTGCTATGTGATACCAATCATAATATCTTCTGTTCTGGTCCCATTACCCACTTCTGCCAAAAATATTAGCAAGCTATTCTGTTTTGTATTCTGATATATATTCTGTATTGATCCAAGTTATGTTCAATACTAAAGCAAGTTCTAATCTAATCTGATATAAGTTATGTTCTATCTTGATATAGTTATATCCTATTCTGAGACTTTTATGTTCTGTTCTGAAGTGATGATGTTATGTTATTTATAGGTTTTGTTCTGATGCAAAATATTTTGTTCTGATGAATTATATTCTATTCTAATGCAAATAATATTTGGATTATACTTTAATTTGAACAATTAAAGACTGCTTATGATATGATTTGATTCAGTGAAAGTGAATGCTAGACGACTGCTGAAAGAAGTTACCAATTTATATCTTGTTTAGTTATTCCCCACTAACTTATATGTTTAGCATGGTGGTTTTGCCTCCGTATAGTCTCTAATAAGAAGATTTGAGACTGGAACAAAGACAACCGCAGAGGACAAAGAAGGATGTGTTATTCTTTGGAAGATGTAAGTTTGAGTTTGTTTTTGAGTTGTATCTAATGTTATGAGACATACTTGTATTTTCATGTAAATATTTTGTAATAACTATAAAACTTGGTGGATTTGAATTTAAAGATATGTATAATGCATTCTGTTTATTTATGTCAACAACTTATAAATGTGAAGTATGTTGCCTTACTTTTAAGGAATTTTTTAAATATCTTGGTATGATTTACATATGTTTTTTGGTGGCATTTGTATATCCTCTTAGGGGGTATATAGGTGTTACAATAAAAATCTCAATAAATTACGTCAAATTAAAATTTCAATATTTTTGGTTTTTAAATTTGGGGATTTTCAATTCTTAATTAATTAAAAGCTATATTTTCAAATTGATGTCTACTGATAGGTGTAAATTGTTGTTTGTCTTCTATATATTAGGGAGTGTTTATTTTCTTATATGAAAATTATGTTTTTGGGACTTAAATTTATGTCCTTACTAATTTATTATGTGTTTTTTTATTGATTGTTGTTTAGGGTAAGAATTTGATCTTAGTTGTATATTTCAAGGGTTATTTGATGTGTTTGAAGATGAGTGGAGACAGTAAAATTGAAGAAAATATGAAGGAGTTGGAGAACATGAATTGGCACAATTTACATGATCCATAATTGTGCATAAATGTATAGAAACTTTCGTAAAGCTCTTTAACACAATCATGCATCCCATGCACGATCACGATAGAGAGTTGGAGCAAGAGACAATTGCATGATTGTGCAAATTGTAATTTTTAAGGTAGCAACTTTTTTCATACTTTTGATGATTTAGGGCTATTTTGGGAAAAAACATATGGAGAAACCCTAGAAAGGACCTAGAAGTCTTAAGAGTATAAAAGAGAAGAGAAAACATCAAAAAGAAGATTGAAAAACATAAAAAGAAGATATCAAAATTCAACATCCTAAAGAACACGAGCTTCAAAATTAAAGCGCAAGGTAAAGAAGGGAATACACCCGGAAATCAATTCTCTACTCTTCTCTTTTATTTCCTAGTTGGTTTTGAATGTTAATTATGACTAAATTGGCATATATAGTTACATCTATGGATTGTTAAATTCCTTTTAGGAATTACTCTTGATTTATTTGTTAAACTTCACATTATTGATTTAATGAAATATGCTTATGATGTTTATTACCTTATATTCAATTTGAATTGAGATATTAAATTGGATTGTTTATATTCTATTGCATAGTGAGGACTGACACCTCAGTAAATCTATAATCAACAAATCAATAGTCAATTGAAGACAGATCTTAATTGTTTCTTAGTTACCAATAAGATTGCTTCAAATGCAATTGCATAGTTAGGAAGAATTTTCATAAATTGAGAGGTCACAATTCAATTTTTATGTATTTTAATTGAGATTAGCTGATTAGATCTCAATAGAGGATAATCATAATTATTGGATATCTAGGGTCAAGTAGTACGAAATCAAGAAGGTGAAGTGAAAACAAATGAGGATATAAGTATTTCCTAGTTTTAGTTAACAATCAAATAACTAATTCACTACTGTTTATTTTATTATTTAATTATCAATTCTTTATTTTTAGTTTAACTTTTAATGATTTATCTTATTATTACCTTAAACAAAGTTTACAGGAATTGTGGGTGACTACTCAATTCCTTATGGGATGACATTTTTATGCTATAATTTACAATCTATATGCTTGTAGCAAAGAAATTTTTTAATTTAAAACTTCAATAAATTTTAGTGCCATTTTTTAGGGTTATTTTTTAGAATTTAGTGCAATTTGAGTTACCTTGATATAATGCTTTTAACATTTTTATTACGTGATTGCAGGTGTATGAACACAAGATCTACAAGGAGTTAAAGCAAACTAATAGACATAAGTTTTTAACAGTACCAAGCAAGAGATGGAGTTTGAAAAGTGAAACGCTAAAAAGTAATAAAGGGAAAAATGCAAAGGAAAGGAATCAAAGATTAAAAAAAACCTTTATGGATTTCATGAGGCCAGGATTCAATGCTAACCAAAAAGGAATAATAAGACCACCAATGTAAACCAACACTTTCGAAATTAAATTGGCGCTGCTAAATATGTTGTCAACTAATGTATCAGACAATAAGAATCCTAATGCTCATTTGGACAACTTTTTGAATATTTGTAACACAATTTAGTACGATTGGTTATTGGAGGATGTAACTAACATAAGGATCTCTCCATTCACACTTAAATATTGAGCTAAGATATGGTTAAATTACTTTATCCCAAAGAACACCACAATATGGGAGCAACTAGTGCAAGTCTTTTTGCCTAAATATTTTCCCTTGATGAAGATCACTAGGAGCATAAAGGAGATAAACAATTTCTTCGAAAATGAAGGGAAGTCACTGTATAAAGCATGGGAGAGATTCAAAGAGTTGTAAAGGAGTTATCCATATCATAATTTGCTTAAAGAGTTCATCTTGTAAACTTTTTACAATGGTGAGAATCTACCCATATAAGGGGAACCATAGATGTAGCAACCAGTGATTCACTAATGAGGAAAATAATTGATGATGCATAAGATTTTTTAGAAGAGATGGAAAACATTAACTATCTATGTATAAAAAATGAGTAGATAGTAACCAGCCTTTAAGATCAGAAAATAGTTCTTATTATAGAATCAATGACAACGTTACAAGCTAAAGTAACAAACTTAGTCAAATAATTAAATAGCTTGAAGGCACCTTCTTCCACCCCACTCAAGGAAATTCATCATGGATGTGAATTATATGGACAAGAAATCTATGTCAAAGTTGATTACTTCCTAGTGGAAATAAACATCATGGAGTAGCTTAACTATATAGGAGCATAATATGGTCGAGGTGTTAATAAACCCTATTATAATACTTAATAATCCTAGGTGGAAGAATAACCAAAATTTTTCTCGATCTAACAATTCCATAAGGAATCCAATGAGAGCTTAAGGCCCACTATGATTTCATCAAGATAGGCTTTGTTCATTGGAATCGAATATGGACAAGTTAATAAATATGATGAATTTCAAATTCAAGAGGCAAGATGAGAGCCAAAAAGGGATGTAAGCCAAATTTGATCAAATTACAAAGAATCATGTATCTTCCATTCATAATTTGGAGATTCAAGTGGTCTAATTAGTTAATGCTTTATTTACACAAAGTGTGGGGAGTTTCTCAAGCAAAATCAAATATAAGTTAAGGAAGCAACTAAAAGCGATCACATTTAAAAGTGGGAAAGCGATGGAAGAACCAACTTAAAGGAAAGTCGAATCCCACCAAGGAGAAGACTAAGAGAAAGAGGACAAGAAAAAAGAGAAGAAGGAAGAAACTCCATATGCACCCCCTTTATATGCACCAAAGATTGTATTTCCACAAAGGCAGAAGAAGAATCAAATGGATGTGTAATTTGTAAAGTTTCTAGAGAAGTTAAAGAAATTGGAAATTATCTTTTCCTTTATGAAGACTTTAAAAAACATGCCTAAGTATGCATAGTTTCTCAAAGACATATTATTAAATAAGTGGACTTAGGAGGAAAATCGAACAATTTCCTTAACAAAGAGTTGTAGCTCTATAATTACCCATCATATGTCCTCAAAACTATAAGATCTAAGAACTTTTACTATACCCTGTGTAGTAAGTGATTTAGAATCTTCTAATAGCATTCTGTATTTCATTCCGTACTAACCAAAAAATGGTAAAAGTCAAAGAGAGGTCAATATCAGAAAGTAAATATCGGTTAGTACTAGTGTTTTTTTGCTTGGTATAGGCTAGTACTACCGATATTCAAAATACTAAATTTTCCCACTCACTTGAAAGTCTTCTTCTTTCTCTCCCATAATTTTTTTTTCTCTCACATCTTGCTCACTCTTTGTCATTCAAGCACCACTCTGGTGACCTTTCCCCTCTTCTTCGACAATGCCATAACCCCACCATTGATGCTTATCATCAGTGGCCCTCCCTCCCTCTACTCTCTCTTTCTCCCACTTTTTTATTTCTTTCTCACACATCTCACTCTCTCTCTTGACCACCGCACCTATGACCTACCATCACCACCGACAACCCACTAGCCTACCCATCATTCTTGGAGTCTCGGGTCTCCTCCATACCAAATCTAAAATAGTTCTAGATCTATTTGTAACTTGATCTGCCTCATTAAAATTGTTATTGAATTCTGAAACAATTGGGTGTGTGTTTATGACTTTAGGAAAGTTTTATAAATTGTGATTGGAATTGTTGGTGTATTTTGTGAATTGTGAATGGATTTTTTTAATTTGTTATTGTGTGGAATGGAATTGGAAAATGGAAATTGATTCATTGAAGTTGTTTGTTTTCATCCGTGTAAAGTGTTGGACCCTAAATGTTTCTTAGAAGTTAGAACTAAAAATAAGAAATTTTGGTGATTAGTCGTTAGTAAAGAACAAATGAATGAAAATTCTTGAACCAAGAAATGATAGGCAAGTGAGAAGAACTATGGTGAAAGTTAGAAGTAGAATGAAAGCCAAAAATGAAGTTGCATTTGTGTAGTAAGTTGATGAAGAATATGTACATATGTGTATGTTCTGTTGTTGGTGTTCATAAGTAATCATGGACTATATATTTTTTTCAGATGCTACTGATTTGAGATGAAGTTGAGAATGAGGAGTAAATGAAGTAGAAAATGTCATCTTAGTATGATTTGTGTTAAGGAAAGATTGTGAAACAAAATGGGTGGTTGATCTGAAAAATGTTTACTGAGTGTGCTTCGGTCTATTAGTCATATCGTTTTCTCTAGTTATCCAAATAAGATGATTTTTAATTTGAATTAAACTAGAAACATATGGCTACATTTCTTATAAAGACATTGAATTTAAATTCTATCTTTAAGAATCTCAAAATTTGTCATGAAGTTGAGAACTGGGTGTAGTAGATTGGTGGATGAATGTAAAGTTTGTATTCTGAATTCAAGGGAAATTCTAGAATGATCTAGGCTAGATTAGAGAAATTTGTCTTCTTGAAAGCTGTAGATCTTTCTTTTAGCTTTCCAACGCTATATATTATGGAATTTTTGGACTTCTAGGCCGAATGTCATGGTCCTTATAAGAGAAGATGTGCAAGAGAGGAGTTGCATCTTCTGTCTTTTTGCTTCTTCTATGATGATGTCATCTCCTTCTGGGTTTTCTTTATGATGACGTCATGTCCTTCTGTGTTTTGTATCATCTGTGTTTTGCTATCATCTGTGCTTTGCTATCGTTTGTGTTTTACTATCTTCTGCGTTTTGCTGACGCGTCTTCTTTTGTGTTTTGCTAACGTGTCTTCTTCTAGGTTTTATTTTTTCTGTGTTTTGCTTACGCGTCTTCTTCTATGTTTTACTAACGTGTCTTCTTTTGGGTTTTGTTCCTTCTGGGTTTTACTTCTTTTGTGTTTTGCTGACGCGTCTTCTTCTGTGTTTTGCTGACGTGTCTTCTTTTGTGTTTTTTCGCTTCTTCTGTTTTTTACTTCTTTTGGGTTACTGTTTATGAACATCTTCTGTCTTTTGCTATCTTCTGTGTTTTTTGCTATCTTTTGTGTTTTGTTTCTTCTATTTTTCCGCATGGCCTATCTTTTATTCCATTTTTGATCCTTTAAACGATAGAATCTATCTTCAAGGTCTTCATGAAATTTGTAGATCTTGGAGTCCTCTTTCGATCCATATAAAGAAAACCTAACTCCGATACCTGTAGGGAAAGTTATAGCAATTTTCTTACTTCTTTTGTCTTTTTCCATTCTTCTGCTTTTTCAGCTGATTTCGTCTAATCCTATTATCTGGTCCATTTTGACCCTTCCGATGATAAAATCTGACCTCAAGGTTTTCTTCAAAGTTGTAGATCTCAAAATTTCTCTTTGAAATCATCCTAACATGATCCTAATCCAACATCTCTAGTAAAAGTTTTGCCCTTATCCTGAGACAAGTTCAATATGATTGAGGACCAAAATCTTGTTTGATTCTTCTGGCCATAATTTTTTTATCTGACCTCCAAAGGAAGTGATTCTTGAATCACTAGTTTTCTTAACCCATTTTTTTATCCCTCCATAGATTTTGAGAGCTTTTGGTATTGATATGAAAAAGATGGATCGAATCAAGTAAGGGTGTTGTTTTGAAAAGAGAAGGAATTAGATATTTTACTGAACTTGCTTCAGTGTTTTGATGATTTTTGGATCGGTAGAGCTCCGAATGAGATAATTCTAGTTTTAAGATAAAATAGAGACATGGTGTTACAAATGTTACGAAGAAGTTAAAATCTAATTCTATTTCTAAGATGTTTAAATTTCGGATAGAAGTTGTGCATAGTATACTGATTTGGACAAGAGCATTCCAAAAATGTTTGAAGTGTATCTTTCGAATCACTAAGCTGAATTGAATGATTTTTGTGTCCTTAGAAACATAAGACAATAGAGAAGATTCTTCTAGAATAAAGTGTTATGTCAGAATGTTCAAGGGTGTTTTGGCAAGACACTTAAGTATAAAAGACATAAGGCTTAAATGGAAGGACAAATAGGACATTTCTCAATCATTAAGGGCATAATTGGAAGAAGAAGTGTTGTCTTGCTTATAAATGAAGAAGGA
>JAOSBK010000204.1:5930360-5943035 GCA_027568895.1 Erythroxylum shatona
TATGCTCTTTTCCCCTTATCACTCCTAACAGATTTTATTTTATAGTCACTTCGATTTTCAATAAAACTTTTGAACTTTTAAATATTTAAAACACTTCATATTTTTGTTTCATGAAATACTCCCAGGTCATTCTTGAAAAATCATCAATAAAGAGAATACAATACTTGTTACCTTCATAAGATGTTATCCTCATAAATCCACAAACATCCGCACAAACAAGGTTCAAATTTTCATTGGCCCTTCATGCAACTCCTTTAGGAAATGGTTATCGATGTTGCTTTTCAAGTGCGTATCCTTCACAAACTTCACATTTCTCCTTAATTCTTGGCAATTCATAAGCCATCCTCTTTTGTTGAAGAATTTTAAAACTGTAGAAATTTAAGTGCCTAAGGTTTTTGTTCCACATCCATAAGTATTCAATTACTTGAGTTTTCAATGCTTGATCTCTAACATAATTGAAATTTATTAGAAAGCTTTGGTTCTTCTCCATTGGAATCTTGGCAATCAGCTGTCGACTATCTTTTTTGTCATAAATAAAGCACTCAATATTCTCAAAACTAATTGCATATTTATGCTCCAGTAGTTGTCCAAGACTCAACAAATTCCAAATCTAGAACATACAACACATCATGTTTAGACACCAGTAGTTCCCAATTCTGATACTTATAATATCATTTCCCATTGTTACTTGTGCTTTCACAGACCCATCCATATTAACAAAAATAGACAAATCTCTTGCCATGTGACTGTTGTACCCACTATCAATATACCACACACAATTTTTGGATTCGCTTGCAATGTGACAAACATAGAACAAATTACTTTCTCCTTGTTTTTCTTCAAAAACTTGTGCTTATTGGTTGTTCCTCAATCTACAACCCTTTTGAATATGAATAAATTTCTTACAATGTAGCATTGTGGTTTACCTTCATGTCAGCAATCTTTCTTAACGTGATTACTTTTGCCATAAATATTACAAAATTGAGAATTTCAACATCATCAATCCTACTCTACTCTCCTATCATCTATTCAAGTTAATTCTTTAAAATAAATTTTTTTAAGGGATCAATACATAATTATTGGTGGTCATCTATAATCACCTAATTATTATACATTTGAAATTGAACTATAATATAAAAGCTAAGTAAATAATTTTTATTTTTAAAAAGATAAGACAGTAAAATTATAATATTAAATAATTTCTTTCAAAAGTTTTTCTTTATTGTACTTGGTCTTTTTCTTTTATTATCAAATATAAAAAGGAATTGAGAAAGTATTTATTTCTCTCTTTTTTCAATTTTTGAAAATTTTATTTTATAAAAAATTATTTTATTAAAATATATTCATCTAATATTCTTACTGTTTTCTTTTTTGTAAAATATTAAAAACCATAACAGTTTTAAAAACACTAATTTTGTATTCGTCCTAATTATGAAATAATTATAATTTACGTATCTTTTTTTTTTTCATTTTCATTTCTACTGATGTTTCTCGTTTCCTTTAGTCATTATTTTTTTAAACACGGATGTTACATGCTTACCTAGACAATAAAGGTATAACAAAGCTGACGTACTGACTAGCATTACCTTTAACTTCAAGATAGCGTTTGAAAATTTGGTCTTTGATGAATGTGCTTATACAAACCTTAGAAGGCTTTATTAACAAGCTGTAAATATTATGTAAATAAAAAAATCAAATATATGAAATATATATATACCATCAATCATACTATAGTAATAACATCACATCTATGTACAAAAAATACCATCACTCGTAATAATGCAAAAAATACTCCCCAGTCAATTGAAGGTAACACCTGTCTTGCTTATACTCGTGTTTCGATACTGAGAACGTATTCGAATAAACTCGAGACTCGGTCGAAACATGTGTAATCTCAAAAGGAAGGAAATGTAAAGCTCAGAGCAAGGATGTAATAGAGTAGAACGCCTTCCATTACTAAATCACATTAGCTGTGACCTTAACAGGCCATTAGACATACCATAACACAGTTTGAACAACCATAACAACATGAAACAAAGGGCTTACAATTGTGATAAATCACTTATTCACGACATAGAAACGAACTAGTAAGTCACCAGGTCACACAACTCAGTTGCCACCACGAAGGCGAAGAACAAGGTGCAAGGTGGATTCTTTCTGAATGTTATAATCAGCAAGGGTCCTCCCATCCTCGAGTTGCTTCCCAGCAAAAATCAACCTCTGCTGGTCTGGAGGAATACCCTCTTTGTCCTGAATTTTTGCCTTCACGTTCTCAATAGTGTCTGAACTTTCCACCTCCAGGGTAACGGTCTTCCCAGTAAGGGTCTTAACGAAGATCTGCATCCCACCTCGAAGACGAAGCACCAAGTGAAGAGTAGACTCCTTCTGGATATTGTAGTCTGCAAGTGTTCGTCCATCCTCTAGCTGCTTTCCAGCAAAGATCAGTCTTTGTTGATCAGGGGGAATGCCCTCCTTATCTTGTATCTTGGCCTTGACATTGTCGATTGTGTCAGAGCTCTCAACTTCCAGGGTGATGGTCTTTCCAGTAAGTGTTTTCACAAAAATCTGCATACCCCCACGCAGTCGAAGGACCAAATGAAGGGTGGACTCCTTCTGGATATTATAATCCGCAAGGGTGCGACCATCGTCAAGCTGCTTCCCCGCAAAGATGAGCCTCTGCTGGTCAGGTGGAATGCCCTCCTTATCCTGAATCTTGGCCTTAACATTGTCTATTGTGTCAGAGCTTTCGACTTCCAAGGTGATTGTCTTGCCAGTGAGGGTCTTAACAAAAATTTGCATGCCACCACGTAGACGGAGGACTAAGTGAAGGGTGGACTCCTTTTGGATATTATAATCTGCCAGGGTGCGACCATCCTCAAGCTGTTTTCCAGCAAATATCAGCCTCTGCTGATCAGGTGGGATGCCCTCCTTATCTTGAATCTTCGTCTTGACATTATCAATTGTGTCAGAACTTTCAACCTCAAGAGTTATTGTTTTGCCAGTAAGGGTCTTAACAAAGATTTGCATGCCACCACGAAGACGGAGGACCAAGTGAAGGGTGGACTCCTTTTGAATATTGTAATCTGCAAGGGTGCGGCCATCCTCAAGCTGTTTTCCAGCAAAAATCAACCTCTGCTGATCAGGGGGGATGCCTTCCTTATCTTGAATCTTGGCTTTAACGTTGTCAATGGTATCGGAGCTTTCAACCTCTAGGGTGATTGTCTTGCCAGTGAGGGTTTTCACGAAAATCTGCATCTGTTAAAGAGCAAAAGACACCGCGTCTCAGCATTGAGATTCCATAACCAACACCAAAGACCCATAAGACAATTGAACATAAACATACCAGCATATTGTTGAAATCGTGATAATATTTACCAAAACTCACGGTTACGGACACAAGAAACCAAAGAATATTCTTCACTCGTGGGGAAACATCAAGATCATAAACCAAATTTAAACAAGGAACAAGGTAAGTATCTTTCGTGGGTCCATCCAAGAAAAAGAAATTCACAATTCTTAAACCAAATAGTTCAATCAAGGAAAAAAAAACCCATCGAAGTCATATAGCAAACAAGAGACACTCTCCACCAAATATCAATCAATTCCATAAGAAAGCAGAAGGTGGGGATGACAAACAACAAATAGCTTAATCTCCAGATCTAATTGAAAAAAAAAGAACCCAACAAGCCACCTTGAGTCCTAAAGAAAATTTACTCTATAATCGGAATACAAGACTACCAAGTGATGAAATTTGGAGCAGAACAGAGCATCATAGGACAATTAACATATCTAGAAGTCGAGCAAATCAAAAGAACAATAATAACTCCATCGAAGAAACACATATATTTAAGAATCGAAATCAAAACAAGCGATACTTCTTAACCCTAATCAACAAAGCCTACCTTGAAAGGGAGGGAGAAACCACAATTCGTTTGGCTATAGAGAGACTATGTCAGAATGGAATTCAGCCGTAGAGCTTGTTTCTTTAAAAAGAGGTCTCCAAGGGCGAAATTACGAAATGCCCACCGACATACTGGTCGCGTGTACATGTGGACATCTTTACCCTTGCCGCCACGTCAACGTTACTAGTGCTCATCCAATTTTAGCAACACAACGTCACGATATTCCCATTTTCGTTGTTATAATTCTTTGGCTTTGACTTGTTGGTTGTTTGGTTTTAGTTTTCCTATTTTAGATATTCGAAACATTCATTCACCCAAAATTAATTGGAATAAATTTAATTATTTAACAATTTTAACAATGAGTTGAAACGACTGAATATTAAGAATTTCAATTATAATTGTTTATTTTTAGTTCTAAGAGTCCAAATATTATCTACTATGGTCAATAATCACGTCTTGGACCTATTTGGTCCGAGAGTCCAAATATTATGTTCTATGGTCAGTAATTATGTCTTGCACCTATTTGGTTTGATCAAATTTTTTTAAATTCAAAATATACAGTGATGTTGTTTTAGTTTGATCATATCTTTTTAAATTCAAAATAATGTCGTTTTTAATAAAATATTTTGCTTATATCAGCCGATCTAGCCTAAATTTGAGTCTGGTTTAAGACTTGATTTTTTAGAAACTCTAAACCTAAACCCTCAATTAACCCATATCTCGCCCGTTAATTTTAGGTCAGACCTGAAGCCAAGCTGATTATTATCCTTTGTAATTTCTCTTAATTTTCATTAAAATAATTTCTAGACACCAAAGTAATAGGTATATTTTAAGAGCACATATAAAACCAATAATTTGTAGGATTATACATTATCGATCAAGATCTTATACAATTAGGGACGACAATTTAGCTCAGGCTAGATTCGTCCTTAGACTTAACAGCTAAATCAAAACGGTCATGTATTCTCACTCTTATTTTTTATTACTAATGTGTTAACTTTTTTTCAATATTGATTCCCTTTATCAAAGTATTAGTTAAAATTTATATAATCTTACGGGTGTCGCTTAAGTGCTAGAATAATAAATAACCGTTAAATCATAAACTACACAAACGTTTTCTTAACTTTCAATAATTATTATAATTATTATAAAAATTTTAGAAAAATCTCACTTGAAGTCTCATTGTTTTAACATACATCATATTTTAGAAACTTATTCTCATCACTATTCTTTTATTACCAATGCTTTAAAATTTTTGATATTTATTCTCCTTATCAAAATATTAGTTAAAATACTTATCAATTGTCACGTATGTTAAAAGGTTAAGAAACGTACTTCTCGATCTTCCGAGACTCCTCACTCAACGATACTTTTGCAATAGTGATGGGTTGTGAGCATTGTCTGATGATTCACTATTGTGAAACATTCAGTTGGTACTGAAATTAAAATCCTAGACCATTGAGATAACGTGGATAGGTGCTAGTCCAAGTGAAATTGGAAGTCCTAGACCATACGATTATCATGGAAGTCCTAGACCATACGATTATTAGGTAGCGAAGGGAGATTAGTCATCGACTTCGGCTCAATGGACACCTCCTGGGAGATTAAAAAAAAATTTCTTTCTTTTAGTTAAGAGATCTCAGGATTCTAGTGAACATAAGTTCGCAACTAAACACTACCTTTACTCGTTTTCCATTGTAAGTTGAGAATCTGCTTGTGTACCTATCTAAAAAAACCACGTTCCTGTTCAACAATATTTTTGTAGATTAAATTACAAGATAATCACTTATACAAGTGCTTCGTTTGTTAATGCATGGAATACCAAATCAAATATGAGGTAAAGTAGCGAATTAATGTAGTCCTTTATGTAATATAAATATATTATATAAGTAAAAGAAGAACTCCCTTTTTGCAGATCATGAAGTCAAGAAATTGCTCTAAACATTGGTCAGATTTCAAGCAACAAATAATAACATTAAATTGATTAATATTGATATGCTTTAATTAATTTAAATAAAATTTCATAACTTTGAAGCATGTATAAATAATAAAATTAAAGACTTATGTCCTAAAGATAACAAAATTTGATTGGAACACATCCTAAATAGTTAAGAGTAAGACAAAAACAAACTGTGATTAGAAATGACAATAGGTATGTTTTTAAACAAAAATTAAAAACAATGTCATTTTTGACAAAACTACGTCATTTTCTCATGGCCCGGTCTGGTCAAGCAATCTCAATATGTGACGGGTCAACCCAAGCCAAACTCAGGCTGGGCCACATTTGTCATTCCTAACTATATTAAAAAAATTTAAGTTTCTTTAAATATAATTTCCCGACCTCTGCAACATACCACTTGAATACTTTCTTGATTTTCATCAATTAAGTTAAATACATTTTAAGGTGAATTCAATCTTAATGGTTAGGCTTGGACAAGATTGGTGAATGAACCTAAAGGCTAATAGTACAGTTAATAATATAATTTTCATTTTATAAATGACCCAAATATCACATACATATTATTAAGATGTTAATTGTCACAAGATTATGCTAATTCGTATAAATTTATTCAATATTCTCCCACTTGGACAACATAATCATTTTCATAACAATATGCATAACCAAACTAATCATACACAGTGAATACATTACTATAATGTATTGGTCCTATACACTTCCAACCCAAAAGTATAATAATAATATCAATATGGATTCACCATAATGAATATCATCGATTTGTTAGTCATCACAAATATAGAGTTAGACAATGTTATAAATTGTGAAAAAAAATTCATAATATGCATATATTACACAAATTATAAGCAATCTTTAGAAAATATACATAAAATCAAAACTCCCACTAAAATTAAAAGAAATTAGGCTCTTGATGATCTCATATGAGATACATATTCTTGAAACACACAAGTAGATAAGTCTATAGTTAATGATTCGGCCAACAAATACTGCTCTTAGGCATGTGCTCATTAGTAATTAGAAATTCTGCAACTTTCTTTTAAATAAATGCAAATTGATGTCAATATGCTTAAAATGAGGAGTGTTCCTAGTGTTTCAAGATAAAGACAAACTATGAAATTGTCATAGTAGCCTCAAAATGGAGGCCATAACTCTCAATGATAAAATGAAGTTTCACAATCATATTGCATGATAGATAGTTTCACATCATGTCACTGACTTTGTCTCAACGGTCGAAGAAGTTATAAGTGCTTGTTTGACACATCTCTATGAAACAACTCCTCTTAATATCATAAAGTTGTACCTAGAAGTGGCTTTTTTATTATCCATGTAGTTTGCATAATTGAAGGTTTTTTTTGAAAGCGTAGAGATATGTTGATATGTCAATATAAGATCTTTAGTACCTTGAAGACCTCCTAACTTCCTTAACTTTTCTGTATATTTATGTAGGATTTCTTAAGGATCTATCAACCATAAAGGAAATATCAAGACATGTGTATACTTAAGCATGAATGCCAATAACTGAAGCTTAAGGGACTACTTTCATTTAATCTCTCTCAATTTCATTTTGAGGACATTTGACCTTGTAGAAGTAACTACCCTTCACTACTAGAGCCTTTACAGAAGAACAAGATTACATATTAAACCTATTTCAAATATGATCAAAACTTACAATGCTCCACCACAATTCTTAAACATAATAATTTGAAGATACGTGAGAATTACTTGAATTTTTTCAGTGGTTTTTTTCTAAAATTCTTACTTTTTAATGTTTTATGTAGGATCTCAATCAATCAATCAATATTATTAGCAGTAAGTAAGATATCATCAACATATAAAATTAGAAATATGTACTTGCTCTTACTAACCTTCATATATGTATATTCATCAAAAAAAATTTTAAAATCATTACCAATGATAATTTCATTAAACATGATATACTATTGCCTTGAAGCTTGTTTCAAGCCATAAATTGACTTTTGCAGCTTACAAAGTCATGTTTTCTTTTCCTACCAACATCAAAATTAGTAAGTTAAACTATGTTGACATCTTTCCTAAAGTCTCTATTTAAAAAAGTCATTCTTACATCTATTCCAATAAGTACAAGGATAATGATTTTTTGGATGTTCTTTGAACGCAATTTCCCTAGGCCCTTTTCATTCTCAAAATATATAGCCTAATATGATTCAATAATTCTAGTAGTATATGATAGATAATAGGATTTGTAGCCCCTTTATAACTAATAAAGTAGCCATTGATGGTCTTAGGATTAAGTTTTTCAGAGTATAGATTGTAAGGTCTCATTTCTACTTGATAATCTCAAATAAAGAAGTGATGTAAAGTGGGTTTTTTAATGACTTTAGTTTATAAGGTGTATTGAGAACAAAAAATAAGTCACAATTCTCAAAGCATCACCTTATAAAAACTATTGTACATAATTGTTTCCCAAAATACATCACATCCTGTCAAGATGTGTGTCAGTTCTCATTTTTGTAACTTTATTTTACTAAGATATATTAGATATTGGGTATTGAGCATCAATACTACACTCCTATAGATACTTTATAAAAGGTTAAGATTGCATCCTATTTCATCATGTATTTCATAATATTTACCACCTCTATCAGAATGAATCACTTTGTTCCTCTTCCCTTCTTAAAATTCCACTTTTACTTTAGATGCTTGAAAGTCTTCCAAAGAGTCATATCTCACAGATGAGCCTAACAAAGCCACAGTGAGAAAATTCATTAATTAAAGTACTTGTAGCCTCCTATAGCTGAAGGAGTAAAAGACCCACAAATATTAGTATGAATTAACCAAAGTAGTTTTATGCACCTGCCAAATTTAGTATTTCTAACTTTGGCAACCAACTTCTTGTTATAAAGTCAAAATAAGTGTGAAAGTATAAAAAATAAAGTTCGTATAAAAATCTCTTCCTTCATCAATCTTTTCATTCTTTGTCAAGGAATATAGTAGAATCACCTGCATAATAGAATGGAAGATTTTTCACTTAAGTTCGACCTCTTTGGGGTGACGATAATATTAAAAGAAGAAGAAGTAAAAAAAGACATATTTTGCCAAATCAAGCTTATAAAGATTACCGTAAAAATTATATTTTCAATTAAAATAAAATCATGGTATAAAGTTCGTTTTCTAGATCCAAAAAGAAAATTATAACTAGTTTTATCCAAAAATAGATATAGAAACTAAATTCCTCTTAATTAAAGGTATGTTTGCAATGTCATATACTCCACACTCGTTAGCCTTTTGTTGTTTGCTATCTCCTACAAGGAGTTGGTAATATGAATTGTAGCACATGTGGCTAACCATTAAGTATTGGAAGGCACATCAATAATACTGGATTCTAAGCAAACATCACCTAGAGATTATCTCTCTTTTCTAATGTAAACTTAAGCCTATAACAATTTGCCTTCTTATGCCTAAACTTCTTATAATAATTGCATGTCCCTTTTAAGCCTTCATTCTTAAGAGCATTGGAAACTAAAGTCACTATTTGCTTATTCCTTTTATTGCCCTTATTATATTTCTTAAAAGGCTTATTGCTATTGATGTTATTTAGTAGAGGCTTCCTTTTTTGACCATTAGTTTATAACAATCGCCACGCTTCTTACCCTTGCTTTCTTCATGTCATCCTCCTACTTGTGAGAGGTAAATTCATAAGAATACAATATTCAAGTATATCTAAATCATGATAATAAAAATTAGCATAACAAAATCTTATATGAAATAAAAGTCAATTAGTAAAAAAAGACATGTAAAGTTATCCTAATAGTAAAAATTATCACCTGAATGGATAAAATATTCAATTCTAACCACAACTGTAAAAATAAAACATGCCAAGACACCCTTCTCAAAATAATCACAATAACTTATTATTATTATTATTATTATCATTTTGAATTATTAGCAAAAACCATAAATATGTTGAAATGGTAGAATTGTAAATAAGCCAAAATGATATAATAGTAAATAAACTGAAATTACATAATTGTAAATAAGTATAGATGATAGAATTACAAATAACCGGCGATGGCTTAATTGTAAACAATTGGATATGACAAAATTATAAATAACTAGAGATGGCTAGAATTGTAAACACTGCATCTTCCACCTTTATATTGGTGGTATAACCCATAAGTTACTTATGACTTAACATGAGTCTTAGAAGGATTTTTCTCCTCTTCTAAAATTAAGTGATCAATAGGATTATTTTAAACCAAAATAACCCAAAAAAGAGATCGAAGAATAAGAGATTTTGAAGCTTTAAAAAAATCTACATTATTAGCCCTTTGGGTTTGATAAACTCGCCCAAAATCATAAGTGAATGTATGTATGAATAATACATGAAGTATTTAGGTCCCAAAAATAATATAACCATTGTTAACAAAGATTTTCAAGAATGGGTGTAAAAGAACACAAAACTTGAAAAAAAACAGAAAAAAATAACTCTAATACCAATTATTAGAATTCAAGCAACAAATAGTAACATTAAATTGATCTTCATCAATATGCTTCAATTGACCTAAACAAAGTTCTATACCTTTGAAGTATGTACATATAATAAGATTAGAGACTTACCTCTAAAAGACAATGGAAATTAATTGGAAGTTATCCTTACTTAATACGTTATTACAAGGCAAGAATAAACTATAATAAAAAAAAGTCTAGGGTTCTTTGAATCCAATTCCCCTAACCTCCATAACATACCACTGAAGTACCTTTTTGACTATCATCAGCAAGAATACATCAATTAGGTTAAGAGACATTTTCTAATAGGCCATAAACCTAATGGATGGGCTTGGACAAGACTGATGACTGAATCCAAGAGTTGTAATATAATGTCTATCCTATAAATGATCCATAGTTCACATGTATATGATTAAGATATTAATTTTCATAATATTAGATCATAAAAACTTAATTTTCGGGTGTTAGAATTTTATGGGCCACGTATATAAATATATGTATGTAGATTTCTATCTCGGTTATAGGCCTAATAAAATGTGATCTAACTATAGTAAATTAATTGGGCCTACAAAAATATTAATTAATTATTAGTATGGGCCTGATGTGTAGAAGTCCATTACGAGTCATTGTGATTAATGGGCCCATAATGGCCCGTAAGTCAAAATTGACTATAAATAGGGTTGTGATCTCCAAGTCAGATCATCTCTTGACATTTTCTCTAAAAAGATTATTGTTAGTTTTCTATGTTCCATAAGGAGAATTCATTCGGTATTTGGATCTTGACTTGGAAGAACACAAATCCAACAAGTTTTGTTGTTTACGCTTCCGCTGTACAATGGATCAAGGTTAGTGTTCTTATTTATATATATATATATATTACTGTTGATTCTATCTGCGTGTGATTCTGGTTAATTAAATGTTTAGAAATCGGATTATATTAATCAGAAGGTTAAATTTCTATCAAGTGGTAGCAGAGCCATATCACGTAGATTGTTTCAACATGATATCTACTTTCATTTTTCATTCTTCATTATGTTCCGTATGTTTATGGTAGAAAAATGAATTACAAATGTATCATTTGAGATTTCATTTGTTTTGGATTGTTGTTTCTTGTTTTCCTAATTATAATCGACTGAGATAGAAACTTTTGGGTAGAAATATTTCGATTTCATGATTATCTTAGTCTGTGATGAATTAGAAAACAAGTAAACGTTACTGTCATCGTCGAAACAATTGTTTCATTTAGTTTAGAAATGGAGTTTCTTTTTTCCCTAAAAACAAATGATGAACAGTCACTGAATCTTGTTAAAAATCTGGTATAAAATTGATCAAGACCCGTTTTTCGTATTCGGGTCATGTTTGGCGCTGCGTAGCATGTGTCAGAGAAACACGTATGTTTTGGATCGTCGCATCCTTTGGCCATGCGGTGTCCGTGGATCGTCGCGTCCTTTGGTGATCGTAGGTCTCTGACGCTTGCATTGTTTCAATACTAGCAGTTTTTTTTTTAGCGTAGGTCGCGCTTGACTTGCAGACCACGGTAGCAAGCTACCGTTGTTGGTCTTCCAAGGCAATTTAATTACCGTGTGCGCCATATCCTTGCAGAGGCGCAAGATATGGGTGGCGTGCCAGAGACATAATAGCAAGCTATTATATTGAGTCTCTGGCACTATAACCATTAATTTAATAATACATAAAAGATTTATGATATTCTAGAGCATGCAACGTTGTCTTTGGTTTAAGGCAACGCCGTCTTTGGTTTAAGTCAATTGGACTTGTTTTAACAGTGGACTTATGTTTCTTTTATATATAATCTAAAGATTAAATTAAATAATTTTTACAGACATATAAAATATAAAGTCTTCCACTGTTATATAATCGTATTACGAACTAAGGTTATAATTTCGTAATAATTAATTGAAGTCAAAATTTGGGGTTAATTAGTTGTCCATTTTTTTTACAATAATTAAATTACCTACTTTTATCTAAACTTTAGGTGCTTATCATTTTGAATTAAATAGATTGAACCGATATGTTGCAAAAGTAACATCTATTGGGTAAAATTTATTAATTTTAGAATGATAATGCATGTTTCATCTATGCGGAATCATCGGCCCAAAGGAAGGTTATTTTGGCTAGATGACTGGTAATTTAATTTCATATCTATACAGAATAATCGGCTCAAAGGAAGGTTATTTTGGCCAGATAGTAAGTAAAATTTTTAAAACATCATTGTGAAATAATCAGCCCAACGGAAGGTTATTTAGGCACGATGGATAGTATTAAATTATGTGAAGCATTTGGTATAACATG
>JAOSBK010000204.1:5950060-5968725 GCA_027568895.1 Erythroxylum shatona
CCCCCCCCCCCCCCCCCCCCCAGTGCTTTAGTAAGTCAGAAAAAGTTGATCTTCCAACTTGACACATGGTGTCTCAATCAATCCTTCTTGAAGCTTTTCATGAACAAAGTGTCAGTCCACTTCAATATAATCTCTCATGAAAGACTGGATTCAAGGCAATATGAATGGCTGCTTGATTATCACACATCAGTTTCATTAGAGTGGAGTGCTCAAAACCAAGTTCTCCGAGAAAATGCTTCAACCAAATCAAATCACATGTAGTATACGCAATAGCCCTGTACTCAAATTCAACACTAGAACGTGCAACAACTGACTATTTTTTACTTTTCCATGACACCGGGTTTCCACCCAAAAATACACAGTAGCCTGAAGTAGACCGTCTGTCATAAGAGCCTGCCCAGTCTGCATCTGTATACCCTTGAATCTGAATGTGTCCATGATTCTGGTAAAGAAGACCTTGCCTTGGAGAACTTTTCAAATATCTCAAAATTCTAATAACTACATCCCAATGACTAGTCCGCGGAGATCCCATAAAATGACTTACTACACTTGTAGCAAACAAAATATCTTGACGAGTAATAGTCAAATAATTTAGTCTACCAACAAGTCTTCGATACTTTCCTGGATCTTCCAACTGCTCTCCTCTATTAGCATTAAGTTTTACATTTGGTTCCATGGGGCTATCAACTAGCTTTGTTCCCAACATACCTGTTTCCTCTAGAAGATCAAGAACGTACTTCCTTTGAGATAGACAAGTCCCCATTTTCGACCTTGCTACCTCGATACCTAGAAAATATTTTAGTAAACCAAGATCCTTTTCTTGAAATTTAGTTTGTAGGAATGACTTTAAAGGCTGAATTCTTGCTTTATCATCTCCAGTAATAATAATATCATCAACATACACAATTAAAAGAATTTTACTAGCCTCAGAGTGATGATAGAACACACCACATCGATGTAGACCAAACTACATAACCACTATACTAAAGTGCCCAAACCAAGCTCTCGGTGACTGTTTTAGACCATACAAAGATTTGTTAAGACGACACACTAGATTAGTCTCCCCCTGAGCAACAAACCCTGATGGTCGCTCCATAAAAATAGTCTCCTAAAGAAAGGCAATTTTCACATCGAGTTGATGAAGAGGCTAGTCGTAGGTGGCTACCAATGCAATGAAAACATGTACGGATGTCAATTTGGCAACAGGAGAAAAGGTTTCAGTATAATCCATTCCATACACCTGTGTATAACCTTTAGCTACCAAACGAGCTTTTAAACGATTAATTGTGCTATCAAAATTGAACTTAACACTAAACACCAACGACAACCCACAATTGTCTTACCATTTGAAAGAGGAACTAAGTCCCATGTAGCATTAGCTTGCAAGGCCACATCTCTTCTTCCATGGCATGTTACGGACTTAGGTATAGGTATAGGTATAGAAGACAAAGTGGATACAAAAGCAGCATATAAAGGTGATAATGAGTTATAAGAAACAAAGTTTGAATTACAAAAGCAACATATGAAGGTGATAATGAGTTATAAGAATCAAAGTTTGAAATAAGGTGAGATGTACAAGACCTTTTTCCTTTACGGAGAGCAATGGACCAATCAAGGTCATCATATGATGGAATTGAAGACGAAGAAGACAATGGTGACGAGCATGAATCGTCTGGTTGTACTTCAGGATGAGTGCGTCGAGTATAAACCTGCAAATCAGGATGAGAGAGACGTTCCAAAGGAGTAGGATTAGTGTCAGGAGCAACATAATTAGGAGTTGCCTGGAAAGGAACAAAAGGAATTGGTAGACACTCATCAGTATCAGTAGAGACAGATAGAGCATCAGAGAAGTATGGTGTGTCTTCAAAGAATGTAACATCAGCAGATAAAAAAAAGATTCAATGAGGGACTAAAACATTTATACCCTTTTTGCAAACAAGAGCACTCGAGAAAGATGCACTTTATAGCTTTTGGATCTAATTTATCGGTGTTGGGCTGAAGCTGATGAGCAAAACAAACACATTCGAATACTTGAGGAGCAATGGAAAAAGGGTCTTGATAGGGAAAGAGAATTGAGAATGGAGTTTTACCTGTTAACACAGAAGATGACATTCGATTGATAAGATAACATGCAGTAAGCATAGCATCTCCCCATAAACTTTTGGGTACATTCATGTGGATTAATAGGGTACGAGCTGTTTCAACAATATGTTGGATTTTTCTCTCAGCTACCCCTTTTTGTTGAGGAGGAAGATTGTGGGGAGGAAGATTGATGTTGAATACCTTGTTGTTTCAAGTCGCTGGAGAATGAGCTAGAGAAATGTTCTTTAGCATTAACACTATGAAGAATATTGATTTGGGTATTAAACTAATTTTGAATTTTAGCATAGAAAGAACAAAAAAATAGAGAATAGTTTAGAACAATCTTGCATTAGATATAACCAAGTTATTCGAGAGAAATCATTAACAGAAATTACAAAAATACTGAAATCCCAACTTATACTTGACATGAACCAGACCCAAATATCTGTATGGATTAACATGAAGGGTTTTTCAACTCTTTTATTGATTCGAGGAAAAAATGAACTATGATGATGTTTTCCTAGCTAACAGGACTCACAATTTAAATTGGAAACAGAATCTAACCCTGGCACTAATTTCTTGAGATTTTCCAAAGATGGATGACCCCCAATCGACTATGGATATCAATAGGAGAGACTAACACTGGGCAGGCGATGGATGATTGCAACTTGTCAAAGTAGTACATTCCATTCGATTCACACCCTTCTCCAATCATTAACTTGGTCTTCAAATCCTGGATAATGACATTATCAGGGTAGGAATATACAGAACAATTTAGTTGTTTAGTCAATTTGCTCACAAGCATAAGATTGAAAGGAAAGTTTAGAACAAATAATGTAGAGGGTAATGTGAGAGAAGAACAAGGATGAGAGGGTCCAACACCTTTAATCGTAGTAGATCCATTAGCAATAGTAAATTTATCATTATGAGAGGCAGGTAAAAGAACAATATGGTTAAAGTTGGTTATTTTACTTGAAATATTGTCAGTGCACCAAAATCTATTACCCATGACTGCTTTCTAGGGGTAGCTGAATAACAAGCGGTTGGGTTAACTTAATGAGCCACAGATCCCATAGAGGAAGGTGTTTGCTGGGCTGACTGATACTGCAAAAACTTAGTATACTCATCCTGAGATAAAGTAATAGATGGTTGTGAAGTTGTAGCCGAAGAATGTTCTTCAAGGGACGTAGCTCGCAAATGGGGATATTTATCCCAACAAGACTTTTCATCATGTCCACCTCTATCATAATGTATGCAATGGAGTCGTGAGCCTCTACCACGTCCTCCTCAACTGCCACAACCACCACGACCATTGCAGCCTCCTTGACCTTTGACTTACGAATCAGATTGTGTTGCAAGAGTTGACCTTTCAGAGTTATTCTCTGGTGAAGTCGCCTTAGTAATAGAGCGAGAGAGTCTAGAATATACTTCAACAAGGATGGAAAGTGTGCTCCTCCCAAGATTTGTGCTCGCACAGGCTCGAACTCAGGTTTCAATCCAGCCAAAAACGTCGTAGTTACCAAGTGCTCTCATTGAATCTGCATCTCTTTAATATCAGATGTGATCGGTAGTAGAGAATTCAACTCCTCAAAAGCACGTTTCACTTTCCCAAAGTATTCAATCAAACTTCCTTCCTGTTTGGACTGAAATAACTCAACAGAAATATCATACATGCGAAGCATATTATTGGAGTAAAGAAGCTTAGCATAGTCTCAAGCTTGCTTACAAGTGCTAACATGAGAGAATAGGATTGAAATTTCAGGTTCCATAGAATCGAAAAGAATATGTAGTAATTGTGCATGATCACCTTGCCAATTTTCTAGTATTTTTTGATTAGTTGGGGGATCAGATGTAAGATGGGACAATTTTTGTCTGACCTCAAAAGAACAATTCGACATTGTTAGACCAAAAAGGATAGTTATTACCGTTCAAACGTTGCTTGGTGATTCGCAAAGTTGAGGAACCCATTGTTGGAACACCCGTGGATGATTTGCTACTAAAATTTGACATCTCCTAGTTATGCTAGACGGATTTCCTAGCTAAACGGACACTAAAACACTGCTAATGATGTTTCGAAATACATAAAACTTTACTGTTATCAACAAATACTCATGTTCTGGTCAGTTTTGACACAAAGTAAGGGTAGAACTCAATTCAGGACATAGTGAAAAGCTGACCCATCTAACTGTCGTTGCTGGTGGTCGCCGGACAACAGCGCGTGACGCCCACACGCCGACTCTTGGTTGGTTTTCTAGCGACACTACTGGTACTTTGGTGGTCGCCGGCACCCCCTGGTTGTTGGTTTTGGTAAGTGGAGGTAAGTGTTTTGGATAGAATGGAAGGTGTTAGAGTTTATGGTAAACAAGTTATAAGGTTTGGAAGTGTGGCCCTGATACCATGTGAAGAACAGTAGGAAAAACAGAGGGCTTGATGAATATTCAAGACCCTTGTATCATTTATATAAAATTCATTACATAGGGAAAGAAAACCTTAGTAATAAATAGGAAATCATACACTAAAGAGGGAGATCATACTCTCCCTTGTTGGACCAATGGTGGTTGACAAATTAAATTCCTTTGTGTTTTGATAATAATAAAATGTATAGAATTGGTTAAGAAATTATTTCAGGTGATTTGGATTACAATTAAAGGATTAATACAATTTAAGATTGACATATCTACAAATCAAGAGATAGACAACTCATCACCAACGTTCAAGGGATAAACAATGTGCAAAAGATGATTGTCGTGAAGATTATAATCAAAGATATGAATCCCAACAAACAAAGATTGAAGCTTATCTACAATATGTCCGTTGGAGCAAGCACCAGTCGACCAGAACATTATAAGTCGACTGATAATTATCATTTCTGCAAAGTGGGGTTTAAACCAGTCGACCAAAATCTAGTAAGTCGACTAAAAGCAAAGGATCAGTAAGTTGGATAATCATTCCAGTCGACTACAATCATTCCAGTCGACTAACATCACACCAGTCGACTGATCGAAGAGCGAAGATGAGTGTTTCAGCAAAAACGTTTGTTCCAGTCGACTATCATCTCAACCAGTCGACTAGCAGTACAGCTGATTTTATTCTGACGAAGTCAATTGATATCAAACGGTAAAGAAATATTTTTATAACGTTATGAAGCAATCTTCAACGGCTAATAGATGATCTACAACGTCTATATTGATCCAGAAGTCTGCAAATAAATAGAAGAACATCAAGAGATCAATTACTGCAGTCATAGCAAAGCATACTGATTTTTGATCATCATTTTGTAGCTCTCAAATTGCTTTTAGCTCATTCAATTCTGTCTAGCTGTGCTGAGCTTTATTAATTTTCAATTTCAATCATTGTTATTGTGAGTTGAGTGATTAGAGGAAAATCACTAGTATGGTTGGATTTGTACCGGAAATCAAATAGGATTGTGAGGTGTTGCTTGAGCCGGAATTCAAGTGGTTGTAAAAGTTCGCACTAAACTAAAAAGTGTACAATATAGTGGTTTGCCAAATCCTAAGTGAGAGCTTAGGTAGAGGACGTAGGTCTTAGGACCGAACCTCTATAAAAACAGTGTTTGCTTTTCTTCCCTGCTCTTTTCAATTGATTAATTTGATTGTTTGTGTGTATTAACTCATAAATTTTTGTAGAACTTTTCGGAAAAGTTTCAACGATCTATTCAACCCCCTTTCTAGATCGCTTTCACATATACATGCAAAGGACTTAAATAAATCTTTAACTCATATACAACCATCTATATATCAATATACAGTAGCATCTCTAAGTACAGACCAATACAAAAGGGCTCAAAAAGTTCGGCATCGCAAGTCCTTACCCCCTAAAAAAAGTTTTGTCCTAGAAACTCCTAAGTTAAGGACACATAAATGGGGGTATTCGCATCTCATAGTATCCTCAAGCTCCCATGTCATATCCTCAACCTTGTTGCTCTTCCAAAGAACTTTAACCATGGATACCTCCTTATTATGTAATCTCTTTATTTGTCGATTTCAAAATCTGAACTAGTTTCACTTCAAAACCCAGGTCTTCTCTCGGTTCTACTGGAGGTGTCTCCAAAATATGAGATGGATTCGATAAATACTTTTTAAGCATCAAGACATGGAATGCATTATGGATCGTATCCAAATTTGATGGTAACTCTAAAAAATACACCACAATCCTGACACCCTCCAAGATATGGAAAGGTCCGATATATCAAGGGTTCAACTTCCCTTAGCTCTAAAATCTTATAATACCTTTCCATGGTGATATTTGAAAAAAAAACCATGTCACCAAATGCAAACTCTAATGATCGTTGCCTCTTATCCACGTAAGTCTTTTGATGATCCTAGGCGACTTTCATCTTCTCTCAAATGATTTTTTTAATCTTCTGAGCAGTGAGTTCTATCAATTCGGCTCCTTCAATTCTGGCTATACCAACCTCATCCCAATATAGAGGCATCCTACACTTCCTCCCATAAAGTGCTTCATATGGTGGCATACCCATACTTGTCTGATAACTATTGTTATAAGCGAACTCTATCAAAAGTAAGTGTTGGTCCCAACTCCCTTGGAATTCCATCACTTATGCTCTCACTATGTCCTTTAGTGTCTGAATGGTCCTCTCTGATTGACCATCTGTCTGGGGTGAAAGGCAATACTAAACTTCAATTTAGTCCCTATAGATTCCTGAAATTTTGGGAAAAATCTTGAGGCAAATATCAGATCTCTATCTGATATTATAGAAATTAGCACCCTATATAGCTTCACAATTTCATCGATATATAGCTTTGCCAATCTTTCCAATGAGTAATTATGTGGACACGCAGAAAATGTGCAGACTTCGTCAATCTATCCACTATAACCCAAATATTATCGTGACCCTTCGATGTACTAGGTAATCCAACTACAGAATCTATTGTTACATGCTCTTACTTCTATTCTGGAATAGGTCAAGACTGTAACATACTTGTTGATTTCTAATGCTCTACCTTAATTTGTTGGCAGGAAAGACATCTGGACATAAATTCCGCTATCTCTCTTTTCATCCTTGCCCACCAATAACTCTATTTAAGAGTTCGATACATCTTGGTGCTACTAGGATACATGACATAAGCAAAACTATGAGCTTCCTTCAAAATAACTCACCTGAGGCCCTTATCATTAGGCACACAGTGTTGGACCTCACTTTCGGGGCCCAATATTTGGAGTCATCAAGCGTGAGGAAACACATTTCTTCAACTTCAGGATAGATTTTAGGAAACCTCAGATGGGAATTACAATTTGACTTCTTCAAAATGTTTGTTCCTTATTGTCTTAAGTTTCTAATGACACCAAATTCATTCAATTTAGTTCATAAATCTAAAAGTTAGGCCCCAAACATTTTTAGACTGTTATTAAACTGAACCCAAATTCCATTCAGAGATTGAAAATCTTAAGGATTGAATTAAAATTTGAGTTCTATAGATAATCTGTAGCACTATGTCTCTGGTTTATTTTGAAACAAGAATCATCTCATTCTGAGCTCTAAAAAACAAGATATCATCAAAATACCAAAGTATGTTTAGTAAAATATCCAATTCATACCCTTCTAACCCATACCCTTAATTTGATTCAATAAAACTTTTTAAATCAACACAAAAGGCTATCAATTTTTATGGAGAGATAGAGAAATGTGATAGGAATCTATTGGTCCAAGAATCACTTCATTTGGAGGTTAGATGATGCAGTTATGGCCAAAAGAATCAAACAAGATTTTGCCCTCAATCATATTGAACCTATTTTAGGACAATTGACATAACGTTCACTAGAGATATCAGATTAAGGTCATCTTAATACAGTTTCAAAGCGGACTTCTAGATCTACAATTTTTGTGAGGACTTAATATAGTCATCTAGAGGGTCAAAATTGAATCTGAAGAAGGTTATATGAAGGTTAGATGAAGGGCTTCAGTCTAGGACTGAATCAGACGAAGGGATTTAATCGAAGACCTATTTGGGGAAAATTAGCATAACTTTTACTAGAGATATCAAATTAAGGTTTTCTTTAGATAGTTTCGAAGAGTACTTCTAGATATACAACTTTTATGAAGACCTTGAAGAGAGATTTGGTCATCTAGAGGGTCAAAATTGAATAAGAACAAGGTTAGATGAAGGCCAGACGAAGGGCTTCAGTCTAAGACTGAATCAGATGAAGGGATTCAGTCTAAGACCTATTTTGGGACAGTTGACCTAACTTTCACTAGAGATATCAGATTAAGGTTATCTTTAGATGGTTTCAAAGAGGAATTCTATATCTACAACTTTCATGAAGATACTGAAGAGAGATTTTGTTATCTAGAGGTCAAAATTGAATTAGATGAAGGTCAGATGAAGGATAGACGAAGGGATTCAATCTAAGATTAAGTCAGACGAAGGAATTTAGTCTAAGACTGAATCAGACAAAGGGCTTCAGTCTAAGACTGAATCAAATGATGAGGTTTCTATAAGGTCTTTCTCACATCAACTAATGTTCTAAAACACTAACCACACTCTCCAAAATGTCTCCAACTTGTAATAGCCATAACTCTCAACTCCAATATCCAATAATCACATACTTTATACCATTGGAAAGCTACAAGGATGAACTACAACTTGCTAAAAATCAACTTTGTATAATTCAGTCTAAATCAATACAGTTTTTTCCCTGAAGTCAAAACACAATTTCTACAAGTACGAAAGACTTGAAATATGAAATGTATAACTATAAGATAAATGAGCACATACACATTGGAAACTTTTTAAAACTTCTTCAGTTATCAATTCATTCCAAATTCAAAATGAAGTCCATACATAGCTTTAATGACATAACAACATTACATCAAAGATTTAACATAAGATACAAAGATTTAACACAAGATTAAAAATACATTAGATGCTCAATGTTTGATATGTTTATAAAGCTATCCAAAAGTCTAGTCACTAACTTAATTACAAAAGTCTCTAATATCTTGGAGTTTCCAATGCCTTGCAAGGTTCAACACTCATCTTTTTTGGCACCTAAGGAGTGAAAAATATGGGATGAGCTACAAAGCTCAGTGGCTAACATATTTATAGCCATCGGTAATTAGTCACAAATTCAGGCACATGTACATATATATATATCCAACAATTCAAGCATTCTTAATCTATTCTAGCATTTCAAGCATTAATCAATTTAGGTCAAAATCATAACACACATCATAGACTTTATCCATTAAACATAATACTCAATTATACACCATACTTGACAATTCAAAGATGCAATGCACAAACAAATGGCTCAAGAGTTCTGTGGAACGAAATGGAGAAATCGAAGTTTACACCGTGAACAAAATGAGTCTGAATTTTTAGGATCTCGTGGCCTCAAGTAGGCAGGTGAGAGAAGGTTGTAGGTTAACGTGCACGTGACTAACGAAACGGATTCCTCTCTTGCCCAATCATAAGCAAATTTATGCTTAATTCAATCATATTCTCATACTTTCATGTTTTTTCTTCTTTTCATCTTATTCAAAATGTTATAACCTCTTTCAAGGTATAAGATAATCACAATGCATCATGCATTTCCAAACATTCATAATGATTTCAATTTCAAGCAAATCAAATTCAAGCAAACCAACATACACAGACATAGGAAAAAATTTTCCAATTACACAATAACTATAAATACATTACCCACCTAATTTTGCTAAAAATCCAAGCTCAAGATTGCCTTTCCTCTTGCTTTTGAGTAAGGTTTTCTTGATTCCCTTCAAATAAACCAATTCCTATTTAATCCAAATTCAAATGAAAATTCTTAAAACTTCAAGAATAAAAAAAATGCTAAAATTGAATTTAAACCTAACCTACCTATAGTCCATCTAAGCTAGAAAACCAAAACCCTAGCTTAGAAATCCAAAATCAAAATGGTTTCATCTTCCTCTTCTTTCTTCCTTCATTCCTAACACAAACCTTAGTCTCTATTTAATCCCTTTTTAAACCTAGCAAGAGGAAAGATGAAAACTTACGTCTAACAAGTTGATTTCCTCTCTTTTTCTCTCTTCTCCACCGAACCTCTCTTCTCCTCTCTTCGTTTTCGTATTTCTCTTCTTTCTCTCCCTCAAATCACATTTTTCCCTTCTTAAAAGAACAAGACAACATTTATTCTTCCATTTCTACCATTAATGAGTGTGCAAAGTCCATTTTGCCCTTCGTTATAAGCCTTATGTCTTTTATGCTGCAGTGATCTTCTAAAAATGCCCTTGAACATTCTTGTTACATTAACACTTTAATTCCACTTACCCATTCAATAAATCCTACTAACTTTAACATAATTAAATAACTCCAAAATAATTAATCTATCAAAACCTCAAAAATTATTTTAAATCATGCTTAACTTAAAGAAAAAATTTCGAGGTCCAACAAATAAAGTCACCACTTTACCTTATTAATGAAAGATAGAGAAAAGAACTTAAGTGATGCTTTGGGTTCTTATAAAAGGAAAATAAGCAAAAAATTAAGAGTCTGAACAAAAAAAGTTCATAGGTCATTTTATAAAATAAGAAAGGTGTAAAGCATCCTATTTTACCAATATAAACAATTACCTATATCAATTTGTTTTTGTAAAATTTGTTAAGAAGAAATAAACTTCGGTTTGAGTTAAAAGAAAACAACATACTAAAGAAGTAGCGATGCAATGCGGTTGCATACCTAAGTATTTATAATTTTATCTAAGGCTTAAAATAAACTACTTAAGAGTGATTTCTAGGGTTTAAAATTAAATATCAAAGCAATTGGTTAAATATCTAAAAGTTTTTGGTCTTACTTGTTTAAAAATAACAGTGGAATACCTGGAAAAGGGTTTAAGAATCTAAATAAAGAAAATACCTAAAGTAGATCATAAGTTATGTAGTGCGTCATAATACCACTCACAATAACAAGACCTACAACTATAGTAGTGGTGAGTCTAGGTCAGTTCCACAAAAAGTGTTCAATTAGCTCTTGTTATAAAAGAATTGGTGTTTAGGTTATAGGGGGTGTTTTTGTTTGATTTTGAAATAAGAAAAGTAAAATGAAACTAAACTAATAAAAAAAATTAAAGAAAACATTTAAAAGTGATGAAAGTGATGAATTCAGTGGGGAACTAATCATTGGTTCAATCTCAGCCTACACACAATCAAACATACTTCATTGAATTGTTATTCTCATACCTCTCTTAGCAACTATTTATCATAAGTTTATAATAAACTCTATTAACGTCAGTTTTCCTTTAGGTCGTGTTTAATTAAGAAGAGATTGTTAATTAAACCTAGCTATCGAACAACCTAGAACAAGCCCTCTAGATTTAATTGGATAACCACATCACGAGTTAGGAAAATAGATTAATCAAGGCAACAACCACATAAGTTTGGTTCATTTAACCTAGGTTATGTTATCCCTAATAATTAGAAACCATTAGTAGCTACAAACGAATCTCAACATAACAATTATAGATTATATTAAAGATTCTAACAATGGATTCTTATATAAAAACAATCAAATAGATCATTCAATTATTCTTACACATTACCCAAACATTAAACATAGGATAACATAATCATCCCTAAGACAACGAACAACAAATAATGGGAGAAATGCTTAACTTGGTTCTTCGACATCGATATCACCTCCAAACCAAGTCAAGAAAGCCTATCCCTTTATAAGTCTATAAAGGATGAGATTTTTGCTCCTTTGTTACCTCCCAAAACCTTTCGAGTGATTCCTTAAACCTTTCATAACATTTCTGCCATCAAAATAATGTGTTTATACTCAAAACTAGGTTTTTAGGTGTGGTAGCTTTTTACGGGGGTGCTTTATAGTGTCACAGGCATACATGTGAGTCATGGGTGTGCAAGGTGGTGTCACGCCCATAAAAAATTAGTTATGGGCGTGCATGAAGTGTCATGCCCATGACAAATAATTCATGGGCATGACTAACATGCTCATGCTCATGCCCATGACTTTTATGTTATGGTCGTGAGTCATTTCCAGCACTCTTCGGTTAGATGTTTTCAACATATACTCATCATCTTCATGCATTTTCTTGTTCCTATTGATCTAATCCTTCTCATTCTTATTCCATGAAGACAAATGATTGTGAATCTCCAAAAAATGACTCAAATATTATGCTTTTGAGTCATTTTAGCCCTTTCACTTCTAAATTGTACCTAATGCCAATATAAACTAAAGGGAATGTCTTAGGCATTTCATATAATTAAGTATTATGTAATAAATGTATAATCAATTAAGAGAACATAAATTTTTCCCACACTTAGCTTTTCACTGTGCTTGGTAAAACATCATAATCAAAATCATATACCCAAAAACATTTTCTCATTTCCCATATTTCCTAAGAATATATGATCATAAGAAAAGATGAATAACTTTAAAAAACCATAACAAGAACTCAACATTCAATGCTTCTACTCATGATTGATCAACATTCAACACCTTTAGAAATTGAGCAATTTAGAGGTAGACTTGGAAAATATGTTTCATTAAGATAGATTCATAGGCACACTTAAATACCATGCATGATCATGATATTCCACAACTTTACATATCATTTCATTTCTCCACCACTAAGATTCACATGCATAATCATAAATCAAAGGACTTTAATTTGGGCAAGGGTAAGGTGAGATGTATATGGATAGTGTAGTGTAAAAGCCATCAAAGCTAGTGAAACAAGAAAAACACTCAATATACCATCAAGTACAAAAACCAACATTCACCCACAATTGTGTACATCAACTATGATGAATGTAAAAACTATGTTTCATAGCTCAAATTCAATCTTTCACACCACAAACTACATGAAGCATAATCAATTAAAAGGAATCACTCATATAATTGATGACAATACATTGAATTTATAAGGAGAGATCTTTTAAAACCACATCCACCTCATATACATCATAATCACCCATTCAGTGTAACTTTAGTAGGAGAAATTAATCATGAATAACTTTTCAAAACAATTACATGTCCTCCTTGATACTTTTATTCAATATTTTTTCTTTTCCTTTTTTATTTTCTTTTCTCATTTTATAAAAATTGAAAGAAGCTATACCAACAATGGAATTCATAATATGACATTTTGACAAATATAACCAACCAATATATATGTACAGCCCCACACTTATACTATTGTACATCCATAAACTCAATAATCAACAAATGCTCCACTAGCTTTAAGGCTTGGGTAGGATATTTGGTTAGATTTAAAGCATGTAATGTAGTTAACACAAAAAGAAAAGGCAAATAAAGCTTAAGGGGGCATATCAAAAATAAAATCATATAAATAGGTAGGCTATTTGGTTTATGTAGCTTATGAAACAAAAAAATGCCTATATCATTTCCATGTTCACGCATGTGATAAAAATATGGTCTTGAATATAAAATCGAAGAAAAGTTAGGATGTACATGTCATGAAGTTCAAACATAAACAAAAGATAATGAGATTGATATAGACGTGTCAGTCTAATAAGGCTCAAAAGTTTATTGATTTTTGTCTACCACTAATCACTACTCTTCTAAAGATAAAGCATGTTGACCAATCACAAGAGCAAAAGTACATGTAAAAGTTACTATCGATTATTCTAGTCAATTTACACTTTAATCATGACTATATAATCCTATAAGCAATATAAAAAGCAAAAATGTTTATTTGTTTGTTTATTCTCTCTCTCTTTTATTGAAAACTTAAAAACACATAAAAACTTGAAAAGAAATATGCATTTAAGAAAGAAATGCAAAAATGTAAAGGAAAAGAAATTAAATTCCCTTAGGTTGCCTCCCAAGAAGTGCCTTTGTTTATTATCGCTAGCTCGACTCCTTGTTTTCCTCATCACGTGAAAAAAATTATGATCTTTGAGTGTTATATGTGCTTCCTTCACTTGAGGTTCTTTAAGATAGGGTCTCAGTTGATGATAATCCACCTCCAGCGTCTTCCCTATCTTCAAGTTTCCAATCTCTATTGAGTCTATAAACTCTGGAAATATCTCTAATGTCTCTTTACCTTTTTCTTCTTCGTTTAATTTCTCTAATCTGCTATGTAAAAGTGACGGGTTAGTCTTAAAATAATTATGGACTCAATATTTACCTTTGAGCTAAATGATGTGTCATTTTCTCTTTCAAGCTCCTCCTTTGCTTTTTCGACACAAGCAATTCCTTGAGTAGTTCTCTCAAGATTATCAAACTCCTCTTCACTCTATAAGGCCTTTATCCTATTGTCCCTTAGGTACACCTTGGGTTGAGATGGTTGCATTTCTTCACGTAGTAATGTTATATACTAGAGAGCTTTCATTATCTGACCTACTTGACTTGCAACATTTTGGAGTCTAGACATTATATGTTGATGGAATTATACCATATCCTCCTAGAACTATTGTAATTACAAACTATTAGTGATTGGGTGTTTTATGTGTATAAAATTTAATAAATACCCTTGATAATCCACAAACGCACGGTTCATTAGCGTAGTGCCTAAGGTGTCGATCCTATGAGGTGGGGTAATCTAATCCTAAAATCTAAGGCCAGAATAAATTGTAGAAATTCAAAATATAATCAATCAAATTAAGAATCAATCACAAAAATATTAATAATTGAACAGTTGCAACACACACCTAAGAATCAACTTAAGGGAATTATCAATTCAGAGAAAGGGAATTTTACTTATCTTTAGTACTAACCTAACTGATTATGAATTACTGGATTGTTAGTTCTAGATGAATCTAGGGTTGATTACTCTCTCTACTGTTATAACCATTAAGCCTAAGTTATAAACCCTAAATAGATTGTGGAAGTTACAATCTCTCAATTAATAATCTATCCAAAACCCTAATTAGTTTTGAAGTTGTCTAATAAACTATCAAAAACCTATGTAATATCTTTCTTTGCACAATATACCAATTTGATTTAATTCTTATTCTATTAAATCACTTAACTCTCGTTAGTCCAATTTAATTATTTTTCATTCATTCACCCTCTGAGTTTATTATCGAATAATGCACTTGTAGAATTAAACCACAACAAATCTAATAAACACATAAACATTTGGATTTCATTAATTCAATGATAAAACTCCAAAGGTGAGATTGGAACACCTCAACATTAAAAAAATCCTAACTTCAAACTGTTATTCCTAATTCTATACAATAATAAAATTGAAGATAAACAGGAAATATGATCTGAATGGATGATGGGAGGCATCGACGTTGGGAAACTCCTAATCTGGGAAGTATATCGAGTTAGCTTCTTCTCCACTTCTTTATTCCTTCTTCTCTTTCTCAATCTCTCGATGAATTCTCTATAGGGTTTCTCAAAAGTGGCTAATGCAAAAGCTCTCTCTGCCTCTTTGTCATGTTCTTTTAAATATCCTTTGTGTCTAAGCAGCGAAAGGTTTAAAAAATCCCTAAAAAATTGATATTTTTAAGTGTCTGCATTTCTGTTTAACGTAGGCCATGATTGTGGGACACATCTGAGCCTCTATGGTCGTGGGCCAACTCTAGTGGTTTTGTCATGATCGTGGGCTGTTGTTTCTACCCAAATGTCTCCAAAACTTCTCTCTTCTTCGATGTTGACCCTTAAACACTAACAAACATATTAAGGTACCTTAAAAACATAATATTTAAGCTCAAAGACTTGTACTAACCCATAAAAACATTTAAACACAAATAATTAACAAACTAACATAATTTTAACCTAAACACATACTAAACGATTGAATTAATAATTACATATCAAACTAAGCCCTAAAACATGATCCAATTTATACTTATCAATTAACATTCATAACATTAACTAATTCTTCCAAAGATGTACCTAAGTTTTGTTGGCTCTCTAAAGCTTAGACGCTAGACCTTGTTTCCTACCAAATTTTCCTTCCATCCTACTATAATTGTAGACTAGTTTGCTCAACCTGTAGATTATTCTGTTAAATTTGATAATATTAAGGAAGTCTTCTAGCGATGGGTCTGAGTCATAATAAGAAGCTTAGGGTCCATACAGGAATTGTTATGTGTCTGCATACTATCAAAGAAGTAATTTTTTTGATTACCCCATCCATAACTAAAGTTTGCGTGATCACTCTAAACTTGGTTTTAAGATTATGAATATGATTTATAGAAAATTTTACTTCCTTCCATAATTTGTTTTTCACAAATACTAAATAAAAAGTGAAAAGATCAAGAAAATAACTAAAAAGAAAATAATTATAAATAAATATGTACAAAACACATATTAAAATCAAGAACAAAAACTAAAACATTGCACCCTTGGCAATGGTGCCAAAATTGACGTAATGTATCATAATACTACTCAAAATAACTAGAATCTAGGTCGATCACATAGAGAGCCTTCGATTAGCTCTTGTCTTAGGATTTTTTTAGGGGGGTTGGGTTAATTTTCAAATAAGAAAAATAAAATGAAACTAAACTAATGAAAACAAATTAAAAAAATTAAAAGTGATGAAAGTGATGAATTCGTTAGGTACCTGATCATTGGTTCAATCTCAGCCTACACACAATCAAACATACATAATTAAATTGTTATTCTCATACCTCTCCTAGAACTTATTAATCATAGGTTAACAATAAGCTCTATTAACCCTAGTTTTCCCTTAGGTCATGTTTAATTAAGAAGAGCGCGTTAATTAAGCCTAGCTATCAAACAACCTAGAACAAGCTCTTTAGATTTAATTGGAAAACCATATTATGAGTTAGGAAAACATATTAATCAAGGAAACAACAAAACAAGTTTGGGTCATTTAACCTAGTTTACGTTATCCCTAATGATTTGAAGCCATTAGTAGCTATAAATTAATTTTAACATAGCAATTACGAATTTTAGCAAAGGGTTCTTACATATAAACAATGAAATAGAACATTTAATCATTTTTACACAGCACCTAAATATTAAACATAGGATAACATAATCAATCCCTAATACAAAGAACAACAAACAATGAGAGAAATGCTTAACTAGTTCTTTAACATTGATATCACCTCTGAACTAGGTTGAGAAAGCCTAAAACTCCATCGTAAGCTGGCAACATTTCACGGGCATGCTTCATGGTGTCACGGGCATGCATGTGAGTTATAGGCATTCATGGTGGTGTCACGCCCATGAAATATCAGTCATAGGCGTGCATAAAGTGTTACGGCCATGACAAATAAGTCATGGGCATGACTAACATGCTCATGAGTTTTATGTCATGGCCATGAGTCATTTCCAGTAGTCTTCATCTTGATATTTTTGACATATTCTCATCATCTTCTTGCATTTCCTTGTCTCCTCTTACTCTAATCCTTCTCATTCTTCCTCTATGTAGAAAAATGGTTGTGAACCTCCAAAAAAGACTCAAATATTGTACTTTTGACTCCGTTTAACTCTTTCACTTCCAAGTTATACCTAAAATAAAATATGATCTAAAGTAAATGTATTAAGACTTTTATATCATTGACAGTGCGTATCGAGTGAACTATAAAATTTACTTGATTTGCATACTAAAATTTGTAGTTATGGTGAGTCGGGATCAAATCCACAAGGAATGTTCGGTTAATTTCTATAACAAAATTAATTGATGCAAGGAAAATATAAAAAGGAGTTTTTGGATTTTTAGCAATTTAGAAAATAAAATCAAAACAAACTATACAAATTAAAACAAGTGATAAAAAATGATTAACCTATTGAATGTACGTAAGGTCCATTTCTAGGTTCAATTTCAGCCTAAACACGATCAAACATATTTCATCATCCTAACATCTTTACAACTCTCTTCGGACTATCCATCTGAGACTAATAGAACGCTCTCCTTATCTAAATTTCCCTTAAGTTTTGTTTAATCAAGATACGAACATTAATTAAACCTAACTATCGAATAACCTAGGATACAATCTCTAGATTTAATTCTGCAACCATATTATGAAGTGGAAAATGATCAATATAAGCAGTAACCTCACACATTCAATTCATCTAACCTAAATTATGTTGTTCCTAGTGATACAAGATCATTTTATGCTACTCACAAACATCAAAACTAATGCTTATGAATTACATTTAATGTTTTAGCAATAGGTTTGAAATAGAACAATCAAAATAATGTGTTAAGATCATTCATCCTAAAACTCGATCAAATCAACACCAACAACACAACAATATAAAAAGAAATTACAACCTTAAAATGAGAAAAATAGCTTAACCATGACTTGGCATCGATATTCCCATTGAACGGGTATTGGGAAGCTAGCCTTTGATCTTTTGTTGGGCCCCAAATTTTATTAATGGATGTTACTAAGTATGAATTGTTCTAATTGTGTGACTTATTGCATAGTTTGGTTGAATTGGAAGCAATAATGGAAAGTTTAGATTAATTTGAGTATAGTATGGTGTAAGTGGAAATGAAAGAGTAAAAATTATATGAGGGCATTATGGGAAGATCACTTAAGTGGGTAAGGTTAAGGCATTACATGGAGGGGCATTATGGTCCTTGTGCTTCCATCTATGCTTAAGTGAAAGAGTTAGAAAGAAAGTAGAAAAGAAAGAGGGAAAGTG
>JAOSBK010000204.1:5993139-6006747 GCA_027568895.1 Erythroxylum shatona
TGGGAATTGGTTAGGTCGCAGTGGGGGGGTCCGGTTAAATATTTTTTTGAGTAGTATTTTGTTAATAATTGGACCTATAAAGACCCGAATTGGACGATTCTTGTGGCTTTTGTCTTCTATTTCATTATTTTATTCTCTTTTTATGGCTGATTCTATCTGGTATTCTTGCATTTTTTAAGACATGCCTTATCCTGACCAAAAAAAATTTCCCAATAAATGGACATTTTATGACAGAGTGACAGTGAATACATGGCCGGTCAGCTTTCATCATTTGGTTATGCACTAAGCGACAATCCTGAGGAAGCAGACTTGTGGCTGATTAATACGTGAGTTCTCTTCCATTTCTTATTGTTCTGTAAAAATTCAAGCCCATGTACTTAACACCAAGACTGCGCCCCTATAAGAGAAAAAAGTCGCATGCTGGGATATTGGATGAAATAGCTGCACAGATGTTATGAATGTTTTATCCTTGATGATTTTAAATGGTTATGTGAACACGCTAGAGGCAGTTTTAGTTGCAGCAATTTATGCTTATCCATTTATTTTTACTTCTAGAGAAAGTAAATTTAGATAAATGCACAAGGTCTTTAGATGAGTGGAAAAAGACTTTTTGTGGGAATTCCTGCCTCTCCAAAGGGTAATCATAAGCTAACCCCATTTTGTAGACCACTTGAAATCAGCACCAGTTAACAGTTTAGGAAAACCCTGAAGTTTCCTGAAGCTAAGGAGTTGGATAATGCATGACAGCGTACAAAATGTATTTCTTTGTTGGAATGTGGACAAACTTGTTATTGCTTGGGTGTTGATGATTTGTATTCCCTGATGCAGATGCACTGTAAAGTCGCCAAGTCAATCTGCCATGGATACACTGATAACAAAAGGTAAAAGTGCAAAAAAGCCATTGGTAGTTGCTGGTTGTGTGCCCCAAGGAAGTCGAAACTTGAAAGAGCTAGAAGGAATCAGTATAGTTGGAGTCCAACAAATTGACCGTGTGGTTGAAGTTGTAGAGGAAACTCTGAAAGGTCATGAGGTGCGGCTGTTGAATCGCAAGACTTTGCCAGCTCTTGATCTTCCAAAGGTGATAGGTCTACAGTCATAATGTGGTTTTAATATGTCCTTCCATCCCATAGGATTTATTTGTGGGTTTATATTCCAAAATATTTTCTCCATCATACTCACTAACATTACATACGCACAGAGGATTTCCCATGTAACAACTCCCCATCCACCCAGTGGGTGAAAAAGAAAACTAGATGTCAGTTTGAAATTGCTGATGCACTTTCATTTAATCATCTTGAATCACATTTTTCTTGGATTATGACTTCTCTTTTCTTAACATGTATTAAACTTGATATTCCCCTCAGGTTCGTAAGAACAAGTTTGTTGAGATTCTTCCAATTAATGTTGGTTGTTTGGGGGCTTGCACTTACTGCAAGACAAAGCATGCCCGTGGTCATTTAGGGAGCTACACTATAGACAGCCTTGTAAGTATTTACTAGAATAATTGATCTTCCTTGATATGGGATTATTCTCCATCTGAAATTTCTCTTCTCCAGGTAGAACGTATAAGAACTGTTGTATCTGACGGAGTCAAGGAAATATGGTTGAGCAGTGAAGATACTGGAGCCTATGGTAATTCTTTCATGTTTATGATTTCAAACTTTTGAGTCACTTAATTAAAATATGGTAGAAGTTCCTAGATTTATTTTGAGACAAACCTCAGACCTTGCATCTCTACGTGTACACAGTTAACAAGTGATTATTGATCATCATTTATATAATTAATACTCATTTCTACAATTGCTAACAATATGTTATGACAACAAAATATTAGCATGATTAGATTAAACTTACTATCTCACAGGTTGGAGAAACTATCTAACCACTTAAGTTATACCTGTTTACCTGCTTAAATTTCTCCTAATAAACGCAACTGTAATTTGAATGGTTTAAAATTTTAGCTGGTATTATGAAATTTTGAATCTGCTATATTATGTTGTTTCAATTTTTTTTATTTTTAGATTTAGTTCTAATTATTCTTTTAGTTACGTGGCATTGTTTTAAAACATGGTTAATTGTTGAACTTTTTCCCAGGTATGTTCTGTAAATATTGATTACTCCATGAATGTATAGCATGTTGACTGTTGAAAATGAAAATGAAAATGAACTACTAGTCTCCATATTATTCAGCATCAAAAGTCAGTTTCTTAGAAGCTCAGTTTAAGCTCATCCAAATCATCATCTGTTGTTTGAGAAAATAATTGCATTGGCTATTATTCCTTTATCTTCAGTTAAGCTATTGAGCAAATCTTCATATTCTTAAAATTTTACAGGTCGTGACATTGGGGTTAATCTTCCAAAATTATTGAATTTTATTGTTGCTGCACTCCCTTCTGATGCCAGTACTATGCTTCGAATTGGGATGACAAATCCTCCTTTTATCCTTGAGCATTTGAATGAGATAGCCGAAGTTTTGCGTCACCCATGTGTATATTCCTTTCTTCATGTTCCTGTGCAATCTGGGAGTGATGCCATATTGAGTGTAAGTAGAATGAATCTTGGCAGCTGGATGTGTGCTTTTCCTTTATTGCTTATAGTGATATATGTTTTACAACCCTTAAAAGTGATTATACCCCCCTAGTTGTGAAATGGTACAAATTACATGAGCTTGCTGACTGCATCTTCTATTTAATGATCATATCTCATCTGTTTCACTATTTTTGTTTCAGGCAATGAATAGAGAATACACTGTGGGCCAGTTCAGGACTGTGGTAGATACATTGACTGATCTAGTTCCAGGGATGCAGATTGCTACTGATATCATTTGTGGATTCCCTGGTTTGTTTGCAGAATCAATTCCTACTCACGGTTTTCTGCACTTCACATTCATAAAGTTCTTGAGTTGATATTTTTGGACTGTTAGACAATTTAGGCACTACAGCCACTTGGTCCCTGTTAAATGCGAAAATCTAAATGTTTGATTTGTTTTCGTTCAAGTTTTCATATGATTGGGCTGATACTGATAGTTGGAAAGACCTAGAATTTTCTTGAGAATTTGGACGGTTTGTGCATGATATTCTTGGAGCTGGAGAAGTTTGCTTGGATGATTCTAAAATATATGATAAACACTGTTTTGTTTTGTAGGTGAAACAGATGAAGATTTTGCCCAAACAGTCGGCCTTATTGAGGAGTACAAATTTCCCCAGGTTCATATTTCACAATTCTACCCTCGACCAGGTGTAATGTTGATAACTTTTCACTCCTCTCATACATGCAATTGTTTGTTGAGTCCTTAAATTGTGCACATTACGTTTTGGTCTTAGTGTGTATCATGGCATTTGATTTCAGTTCTGGGGTATGTATAATCACTTAATACAATTCTTTCACTTATTTTGACAACCCAGGTACCCCTGCTGCTCGGATGAAGAAAGTTCCAAGTAATATAGTGAAGAAACGGAGCCGTGAGTTGACATCTGTTTTCGAGGCCTTCACTCCATATACCCATATGAATGGCAGAGTAGAAAGAATATGGATTACGGAAATAGCAACTGATGGAATTCACTTGGTAAGATCATATAGTTTCTCCATTCAGCTTGTATGAGCCTTTGGATTCAGCTTTTCCTCGTGATGTACTGAGCTTAAAGTCTGAGTAGATAAGACATTATTCATTTTTTGTATCAGTTGTTACCTTAGTCCCACAGTAATTGCCTTGGAACTGTGTTCAAAGGCACCTATAGTGCTGTTGTTGGTTACAAGTTTTCCCTTCTACCCATCATTTTGAACATCAAATTGAATGGGAAAATTTTGAAGCTCAAATACATCCAACTTTCTCTGTTTGCAAGGTTAACTGAGTGCATTCTCACGCATGTCCACCCTGCCCTTTCTCTCTTGCTTATTTTTTTGTAAGAAAGTTTTATTCTATTGTATAGATTGTTCCAGTCTTTTTATTTAAATATGCTAATTAATAATTCAAAGAGATCTCCTTCATTTTGTAATTTTCCGAACTGAATGATTGTTCTTTCTTTTTTTGCAAGGTTGGCCACACAAAGGGATATATTCAGGTTCTTGTTGTAGGTCCTGAAACAATGCTAGGCACTTCAGCTATTGTTAAGATTACCTCTGTTGGAAGGTGGTCAGTTTTTGGAGAGGTAATTGAGACTCTAAACCCAAAATTGGAGACAAATTTCATCAAGCAAATCTCTACTAGCGACGAGCGTTCTCCATGTTCCGAATCATGTGAGGACTGTACATGTTCAAGGGAACCAGAGCCTAGCGCTTGCGGATCAGAGAAATGCAAACAAGAAACTGTTATATCACAGAACAAAACATTGCTTGACGAACAAAATAGAAGAAATCTGATCTGGTGGCTATTAAGGAAGCGGAAAATCCAGGTTAACAAAATGGTGGAGAATGGGATTGCCTCACAACCCTGTAAGAAGCAAGAGATGCATAGAGGCAGCCTGGCTGACTGGGGTATTGTTGATAGGACTCTCCTTGGAGGTTTGCTTGTCAGCTTATTCACAGTTATCGCTTTAATAATACACTTGGGAGTTAGGACTATTTCTTCCAAGTAAATGTTTTTGGTATTTTTGGGCCATTTTTGCACAAGAGCTCTCATAATCTTTATCTACTAAAACTTTGTTGCTCCAACTCTGCCTACCTTAGAACTAACTTTCTGATAGTAAGTGTTGAACTATGGAGTCATTTGATGTTGTGATGAACTTCAAAGTTTCCGCTGATCAAACTATATGGTAATGTACTTGCTCCGATCATACAAAAGTTTTGCCCGTCACCAATATTTGTTCTTAAACTAGACTCCAATAGCTTCGGTGCACCTTTCTTGAAATTTTTAATTTATAAAGAGCTTATCAATATTACACATTTGTACATGAAAAAAAAAAGGGCTACATGTATTGGAGCAGGATATGCTTTTCCGGTGGAAAAGGCATCATCTTTATGGGAGCTGGGCAGCAGGGAATGAATGAATGAAGATCAACGGTTCCTTTCAGTTCCCCTGCTGCAATAGCAATAATAGATTTATTTCCTGTGTCATTTACTTAGACCCAAACAAAAAACAAAAAAACCAAAGCGAATAAATGTTTTTCCAACTCATATCAACGTGTCTGATTTGGATGGTAATCTCTTGAAGAAGTTGACGGGTGCAGAGGGCAACTTGCTCCTGAATCGTGGATGTCGCAGGAAGTACATTCCGTAAAGCACTGCCACTACCTGGAATGGAGTAACGTAGATAAACACAGCAGAGATGAGTGATAAGAAGATGAAAATGGCTGTAGCACGAGGATCACGCCAGCTTAATAAAGCCTGAAACCTTTCCCCTTGGCTTGCCAAATCCCCTATCACCGTTTGTACCCTCCCAGCAACACTTCTCAGCCTGTCATATCTCATTCTTACAAGGTCTGATGGTCTTGAGGTAGGAAACTTATCAAACTCCTCATCAAGTTCATCCAAATGAACATTTTCAGCATGAGAGAGCCGAGTATCCATGTACGGTGGATGCCTCGGCCTAAACCGATAATTCCACATACCAATCACAAAGAGATAAAGGAAGATTGTAGGGAGTATCATTTCTGGGTAGCAGACCAGTATCAAGAACAATATATGCACAAGAATTGTTGTTACTGGGTTTCTCCAGTAGCAAATTTCATTTAGCCATTTGCATACTGCTGTGACGCATAAAATTACTGACATTACACGTTGGAAGTTGGCCTTGCTTCTTCTCAAGCTAAACATATGGTGATTGGCATCCAACATGTACTCCACAGCTTCACGCCGTAGCGGAGGTTCTGCTCTTTCAAGCCTAGTAGCAATTATCTGCATTACGTGGAAGCGGAGCCATTCCATTTGCGTTATAGGAATTGGTTGGATATAGTGCATCTTGGGTAGCAATGGCTTACTATATTGAGCGATCATGTTAACCCAAGCTGTGGAGGTGAACCTCAATGCCAGGTGAAGTTCCCCATGTTTTTTCAATCCAGATGGTGTCAGGACCAGCAATGGATAGTAATGTGTGTATATTCGGTCCATTTCTAAAGTTGATAGCCGAATTCTAACCTTACCAATTTGCTGATCTCTAGCATCATCCTTGCTACCATTAATGTGCCAATTGTCGAAGACGCCAATGGTAATTACAGTGCAAGAATCATAAACTTCCCAAGTATACTGCTCGTTCCAACGAGGTTCCAGGGTGTCAATAATTGTTCTGGTTCGAACCCATTTATTCCCATACTTTGCCACACAATATGGATCAGTAGTCCTGCCATTCTTGCTCTTCATTGGCATCAAATTTCGCGCACTCAGAATCCCAAGTTCAAGAATTCCGATACTTACCTTCCTCAGGTGCTTGGATGATGGCTGGAGATCACTGCTGAAATGTGTAGGCTCATCAAGAACATGATACCCTTCCTCTAACCATATACCAAGCAGTATCTTGCTTGAGAATTTCTCCTTCTTTTTCTCACCACCCTCCTCTGCCAATGAAGGCTTTTGCAGATTCAACCACCTAGGATCCGGAAACTTAGTGATCTCAAGTCTACGAGGGATTTCTCTAACTGATATGATCACCCTTCCCATGATCTCATCCTTTCCAGGTCCAACTCTGTCTTCAACACTTACTATGATGAACTCTTCCAAGGGGTCAGATGCCACAAAAATAAACTCGTCCCTCCAAGCTGCGTTGATACCTCGCATAGGTGAAGGCCTGGTAACCTTAACCTGATTCCCAAGTTGAACCCTCACGAATGCCTCCGGCAAGCGACCCTTGTCCGATGGCACAAGATCCTGAGCTTCGAAGACTTTTACGCGAAGATAATATAGCTTGGGCGAGAAATATACCTTTGATCTTGTATTGGCAAGGTTTGTGTGACTAATGTCATGAGCATCACTGTGCCAAGCGTCGGGAAATGATTCATCTGCTTGTGTTCCCATCCAAACTGCAAGCATAACTTCTCCTTTGCTGATCTTGAACCCTTTCTTGTCCTCCAGCCTGTACCATTGAGGAGCCAATGGACTGTCCGGCGGTACGCGAAGAGGGACTTCCAATAGATCAAAGAAAACTCTGCCCACAAAATCATCCTTCGCAAAGTCCTTGTCTTTCACAGTAACTTCAAGCAGATTGGACTGCAACCTTTCTTTAGAGAAAGCAAAGATTTGGTTCCACACTGGATTTTGATTCTTCTCCAGGTGTTTAGTCCTGCCTTTATAGTTCCCAAGCTTGACTTCAACGTATGGATCCAGGCTTCCACTAACATCCATCACAGGAAGATCTCTGGCTTTAACCACATTCACGAACAAGAAATGCATCTGCTCCACTAAATCATAGGTGCTGGCGGTCTTGTCCCCGCCTCGGTACCGCAGGCGAGCAGCCACCGGTGGACTAGTTTCAACCAGCACGAACTCGGGGTTCTGCTTGGGTATATTCATTTGCATTACTGTAGGAGGGCCAGCTCGAACAAAATCAGTTCTTGTCTCAACCACAGGGGACTTTTCCTTCATAACATGTTGAGTCTCAAATCCAAACCCAGAAAAAATAGGGGGTGGAGGAACTTGACTATCTGTTGCTGTTGCTGGAGCAGGAGCTGGAGCTGGAGCTGTTCCTATAGAGTGAAAAGTCCTAACTTCCTTTTCCTTCTTGGTTTTGCTATTCTTCTTAATCTCTTCAGCTATATCATCTTCATCAAACTTGTTGGTATTGATTGCTCCTAGTGGAGTTGCTTCACTCTCAAGATTACCAGTTGTTGATGGTGGAGCAGGAGGATAAAAATTACCATCATGAGCTGCATAAATCTTTAGTGCTATGTCCCCTTTGATATGTGAAAAGAGGCCACGTTTATCAAGAGGGTACCTCTGGATATTTGCTTCCGACTCGGACAAAGGGATGGAGTTGCCTGAGATTCTAACGCGTCCAAGAAAGCTCCTGGTGTGATCCCCTTTTCGATCACTGTACACCACAACGTCAATGGTCTTGTTGGGAAGATCAGCAGGACTGTTCACATTAAAAACAAGCTTTTGGTTCCAACAAGGGTTGAGGTCTTTAGGCTTGACTTGAGTCCTCTGACGCTGCTCATCAAACTCCACTTCTACAAAGGGACTAGCAGAGCCTTGTCCATCTTTGGGCATGAGGTCGCTTGCGTCAAGAACTTCAACTACAAGCTTAGTCATGTTGGGATATGGGCTCAAGCTTGAAGAGGCTACTTGTTAAATTTCAAAAGATAGTCCTAAAGGTACTATTTTTATCACCACAGCCTACTGTATCTTCTTTTTCCTGGTAAGTACAGTGAAAGGAGAAGAGGTGGTGGTGGGTAAAGAAAGAGTAACATTGCAACAGTAGAAGAAGCAGGAGAAGAAGAAGAAGAAGAGGAGGAAGATAATTGTTGTTGGAAAAGAAGAGAACGGAAGGTGGGAGAGAAGAGCTTAAACTTTAAAGGGATGAAGATTAGGACAAGACGTGATCATCTTGAATCACTAAGACAGAAACATATGTAAGAAAGATAGAAAAGGACAGATTTGGTGTTGGTGGTGTGAAAAAAGGAAAGGTGGACCCTTCCTTGAATATAAAATGAAAGAGAGAGGAGATACTGGTGGTAAATTTGTAGCCTGTATAGAGTCTAGAGAGGAGAAAGGAGAGGAGGGTTGTGTGAGTATTGGCTATTGCAATTATGGGGTTTGATAGGTTTGAATCGATAGAGATAATGTTTTGAAAGTGAACATTCATGAAACCTACACAACTCTCTTCTTCTCCCATAAAGGAACTGTACGCTCTTAATAGGAACTCTCCTTTTCAGGGAATTAGACAGATGATGTATTATCTGTCTTTAGGTTGAATTGAAAGGTAAGCAATTTCATATTTTGTTCTTTTTTACCTAATCAAATAAAAAGTAGAATCATTCATCTTTTGTTTTCAATTCATCAATCATCTTTTGCATTAACATCTTATCAGGCAATCAGACTGGGATATCCTGTTGCAGTGGTGCTTTGTGACTCAGTTAGGTGATTCCACTACAAAACCTAGATGCTCAGATTAGATCAACTAGAAAAGTTCCTATTTTCTCTCATTAAGCACTTCTCTCTGTGATTTCTGGTAAAATGGCTATGATTAGAGTGACCTACACAAGCCAAGTGCAATAAGTGCATTTTATGACATTAGTCGGAACCATTAAATGTCACCTTGTACCTGATGTTTCTTTTTTTTTAATATACAAATAAAGAAAAACTCAGAGCACGTTCACATTTTGCTAGAAGTAGGGTAACAGATCACTTATTCCACTTGCCATTCCTGTCTGTTTCAAAGCCATTTCATCACGTATTAGACTTTGACTAAAACTATGGGGAGGTTTGTAGAATTTAATCGTATCCAAATTCTGTTTTCCAGGAAAATGCAAACAGAATAAAGTAAGATCCTATGTCATGGAACCCATGAAAAGGGATTTAAAATAAGGAAACAAAAGGGAACGAAAAGTGGATTAAATCTAGAGCCCACTGAATTAGAAAACTCTCTAAGTTGAATATTCATAACTTTTTCAGGTGCCTTAGATGCTAAGCTTCACCAAAATGGTTACTGTATTCTTAATGTATCATTATAGTGGTGATGGTGAAGACCTCAACAAAAGAGAAACCCTTCTTCTTCTTCTTTTTTATTTACGAGGTATTTTAGGAAGGTCTTAATTATAGGAAGGTACATTTAAATCATCCACACTCAAATTAATCCTCGTTTGAGCTAAGTAGGTCCCTTGCAGGAGGTAAAGCTCTGGCCCCAAATTTTAAACAGCTGCATACATGAGGATGGTTCGAACCCGTGACCTTATTTAAACCAGGAGAGCAAAAAAAAACCCTTTGTTTTCTTTCCTCTCAACCTTGTTTTCCTGTTCTTTTACCCTCTTTTTTATTTCATTTTCATTGTGTTTCTGACTAGATTATCTGTGTTAGATCGCTTCTTTAGAAGATATGACCCCCCAAACTTTTCCTCGAAGTTTATGATGTAGTAAAGCAACAAAGTGGAGTTGGCTATGGTCTTCTTGTGCATGCATCCAATTCAATGGTCACTATTCAATAATAATACCCTCTACCATTGTCATATGGTTATGATCTTTTTAACATTTGAGTGATATAATTGGTTATTGATGAACTTTGTTGCTAATGAATAGTGTATGACATAGCCTTTAAACTTTTATTTAAAGGCTTGTTTTCTATATTAATTTAATAGTTTAAAGTATTATTAAAAAATGAAAAGAAAAACAATTCTTTTTAATTTTTTAAGTTCGAGATAAACTTTAATATACAAATTGATTTTGATATTGACATTCAAACAAAATTTTAAATATATAATACTTACATAGGCGTATTAGAATATGAAAAAAATGTCTCTTAAAAAGATTTTTATTGTTTTGGTAGGTCTTTTAACATTTTTTTTATTTTTAGCTTATTAAGAATTTATCCTAGCCTTTTTCTTACTGAGTCATATTATTATTATTATTATTATTATTATTATTATTATTATTATTATTATTATTATTATTATTATTATTATTTCATATTTTATTTATTACATATTTATTTATTTATGTTTTATTTTGTTTCATTATTTTTGTATTTTTTATTTCTTTTAAATTTTTTATGTGGATCATTTAGAAATAATCTTTTTACTAGTAGATTACATACTATTGGATTTTTTTAAATATCATATAACAATGAAATTTTTACTATATTGTTATTATTATTATTATTATTATTATTATTATTTCTTTCTAACAAAATAAAGAATTATACAAGATAAACGAAAAAATTCGAGAAATATTCATTTACCTCACATCAATCCTTTACTACTTACGTCATCTCCAACCATTACACACCAACACACCAAATATACATTTTCCAAGACGTGTTACTATTCATGCATTCATGCACTAAAAATGATATGTTTGACTATTTTCTTTTTTTATACCTGTTTATATTCTTATCATATTTTGATATATTTACATAATTTATTAAATAATTAGATTTTAAATATATATTATTTTATATAAATATATCATCACAAATATTTTATTGAAATTTTTAAAATGATACTAATATTGATTATAATGTTAAATTTACTTTTAATATTTATTTATAATTATTATAAATTCATTAATAAAATATTTAATAAATGAAAAATAAATTTAAAATAAAAAGCATATAAACTTAAACATAAAATAAACCACAAAATTAATTTTTAAAAATTAAAACAGAACAAAAATATTTAAAATTATAACTAAACCAAAATAAACTATAACTAAAACCTAACTTTAAATTACAATGAAACTAAAATTACAACAATATTAATTTTATATGTTAAATAAATAATATATTAATTAATTACGAATAATATTTTATTTTAATTTTTATAAATAAAATAAATTTGTAAAAAATTATTGTATAAATATAAATTAATATAATTAATAACTAAATTATTGTAAATTATTCTTTTAAAATAGTTGATCACCAAATTTAGTGCTGGAGCGTAAAAAATTTTGGTATAAAAAATTTCTAAACTATTCCTTTTTACATAAACTTAATATAAAATAAAAAGTGTAATAGTTAGATATCAGATGCTCCATGGTATAAGCATTTGAAAGCAGCTTGATATGACTTGTCAATACCTGAAAAGGCTACAATTGCTGCTGAATTGGTATTGAATACCACCGATGAAGTTGATGGGTAGCTTTCTTTTTGTTTAATTCATCAAATTGATTCACTTATAGTTATGAAAAAACAAAAGATATTATTTTAGTTGTCCATATAATTATAAAAAGTTACATTACATAGATTATTTTTACAAATTGTTTTAGATAAAATTAATTTTAATGGTTACAAAGACCAATAAAATAATAACCATAAAATTAAATTCGTCAAGTTATTTACTAAAATTTTAATATTTGAAAATATAATGATTAAAAATATATGATTTTCTGAAAACTACATTTAATTAAATTAAAATGAACATAACTTTTATAATAATTTTTTGTTTTTAGTTTGATGTAAAAAAAACCCTAATACGGCGCAGTATTCTGTTAGCAATGCAAAGGTCAGAGTCAAAGCGCAACCTGTGGCTGTTGTGGTGACTCACATAGATATTAAAGAGATTAGCTCTTGACTTGTACTGAATTTAGAGGGCTAGTCGGTGGCCATTATTGACCCATTCAAAACATTGACCAACGAATTAAAACTAAGTTTTTTTTTTTTTTGGATGCTAATAAGATGTGAGTTCATACTTGTGACTTTTATAAGTTCTCACATTAAATTTAATCTTTATATTTATAATATTGACTAAAATGCTATTTTCATGCTGTTTGGTTAATGATTTGATTAGTAATTTTTTTGGCAAATTGAGAGGTATTTGGTTGTTTGACTATGTTAAACTGTTGATAATCATATCTGGTACTCAACTGATTGAATTAACGGATTGAACTAAATCTGCTGTTTTTGAAAATATTATTATGAGAAATATTTTGCTCCATAACTGAGAAATTAAGGGGCAAAAAATTGATTTTGCTCAAAAGTTATTACAAATTACTCAAGTTGTTTATTGTTGTATTTCCCTTCACTAATTTTTAACTTAATTAATATGAAAAAAGTAGTAATAATAATAGTAGTAATAATAATAGTAACAACAACAATAGTAACAGGAGTAATACTAATATGTCAGCTAATTATAGACAGACATAACCGATTAACAACTAATGTAATCAAGGTCTATGTGTAAAATTTGCAAGGCAAAAGAGACTTTCAAGGTAGTTCCACTTCTACCACTTACTTACACGTAAATAAACAAACAAAATCCAATTGTTACAGTAGTAATAGTAATAGTAATAGTTGTATGTCAGCTAATCATAGACAGATATAACCAATTAATAACTAATGTAATCCAGGTCTACGTGTAACATTTGCATGGCAAAAGAGAATTCCAAGGCAGAACTGCCTCCGTTTCACTTTCACCACCCATGTACATGTGAACAAACAAACAAAAATTGTTGGAGTAGTAATAAAAATAGCAATAATAATAGCAACAGTAATAATAGCAGTTGTATGTCAGCTAATTATAAACTTGGCCCTGTTTGGTGAAGAGCTGATCAGCTCTTTTTTAGCTGGTCAGCTCTTCTTAGCTTGTTGACTTTGAAAATAAGCTAAAAATCTTGTTTGGTAAAGAGCTGATTGGGTTAGCTGATTTAACCCAATCAGCTCTTATTCAACCAGCTCCTCAAAGGAGCGTTTTAACCCCACCAGCTGTTATTTTTTGGTTTTTTCTCCATGTTGCCCTCCCTTATCTTCTATTGCGTCTCACGTTTTTTCCAGATCATTCTTCTTTGCGTTACTCTCGTTTCCTCATGCGTTATTTCTCTCACCATCTCACCCTCATGCGATCTCAATTCCTTGCTTCATTCGTTCACTCCCACGCATCAACGAAGGAGAGTAGACCAAATGGGGAGGAGGTTTGAAGTCGATTTCGGTGCCATGGAGGAGTTCAGCCCCGACGTAGAAAAGGAAGAAAGTGGCATGATGAAAGATCGTCTGGTAAGAGGTGGCTTCCTCTTGATTTCCGGTTGGCTTTCTTGT
>JAOSBK010000204.1:6006847-6019920 GCA_027568895.1 Erythroxylum shatona
TGTTGTTAAACTTAAACTTCATTTGGATTCTTATATTTTATGTTTGGATGTATCACCATCATTATCACCATCACTATAGTCATTATTATTATTATTGTTGTTGTTGTTGTTGTTGTTGTTGTTAACAATAACAATAATAATAACAATAATATTATTATTATTATTATCAGTATTAGTACTATTATTATTCTTTATTATTATTATTATTATTATTATTATTATACTAATAATAATAATAAAGAATTATTATTATTATTATTATTATTATTATTATTATTATTATTATTATTATTATTATTATTATATGTTATATGTTTTTTATTAGTTCATTGACATGCTAAAATATATAATATTCATATTCTTATATTTTTTTAAAGTCATATCCTTATAAGTCATTTTACACTTAAACAGCTAATTTTACCAAACATCTTTAACAAACAGCTAATGCAATCCGCTGATCAAATCAGCTGATATAATCAACTATCAGCTAACAGCTGATAGAATCAGCTATCAGTTATCAGCTATCAGCTGATTGCCAAACAGGGCCACAGTCACAACCAATTAACAACTAATGTGGGCTTTCGTTCCCTTGAAGTTTTGGTTATTTAAGGATAGATTTGTCGATGAATTCAGTTTTGGTTGTATCCATCATTTCTAGTGTGCAAAGTCAGGTGGTCAATACTTTGGTTACCACAATCAGAAATTTCCTTTCCAAGAATTGAAAAGTGCAGATGCACCATGTTTATCATGAGGGTACTCAGTGTGCGGATTGATTAGCTAATTATAATTATAGTTTATCATTAGGTGTACACTGGTTTCTTGAGCCTATTGACGGCATCTCTCCTTTGCTATTTGCAGACATAGTGGGAGTTTCTCTCTCTCGTGTGACTCTTATGTAGTTCTATTTTTGACTTCGGCTCGTTTGTTAATTCAGTCTACGTGTAACATTTGCGAGGCAAAGGAGAATTCTAAGGCAAAACTTCCTCCGTACCGTACCACCTCCACCGCTTACATACATGTGAATAAACAAATAAAATCAAATTATAAGAGGATCAAATCATTTGTTCGTATTGTTTTGTGTTTACTCAATTTTATAAAAATTTATCCGTTCAATAAATGAGACCCACAAAATTCAGATAGATGAGATTAAAGAAAGAAAAGATTATTTAGGAATAGATTTTCTGTTACAACTTTGAGTGGGGCCTTTTTTTTTGTTTTTTAATTTTGAACGTGGAAGGGGACTTATGATCTGTGAGAAATTTGACCGATGAATGATATTGACAGGTCCCCACTTTCTTCGTTTTCCAGTGCTTGTCACTTTCATACTACTCCACTACGCTCCTTCCGTCCATCTCCCTCGCCCTTTCCTTATTTGTTTTATCTCCGGCCATGTGTCATAATCATATCATAATTTGCAATCAATTCAAATCCTATCAGTGATTTCAATTTACAATCTTAATAATATCATTTAACTACACTAATCATGTATTATTTGCTAATAATTAAAAAATTAAATCTATCAATTTAATAATAAAAATATTAAACCAATTAATTTATCGATTCAATTTTTAATTTTTTAATTCAATTTATTTTAATAATTTTTATTGTTAAAATTGATTAATATATTAATTAATTATGCAATTTTTATAAATTAACAAAATTTATAAATTAAAATAAATCAATTAATTTTTACTTAATAATTTTTTAATTAAATTTTAAATTGTTTTGATGATTAAGAATAATTTGTAATTATATTTGAAAATTTTTAATTTTATTTAATTTTTAGCTGATTTTATTTTATAAAATCTAATACTAATTAAACCCTTTAAACTTTAAATTTTTAGATTACCGGTTCAATTGGTCCATATTTTATTATTTTTAAAATATTTAAAATATTTTTAAAATATTATTATCTGAAAATCTCTTCAACAAATCATCTAGTCATTATGCATATTGTTGTTATTATTATTTTACATTTTAAAATATTGTCATTAAAAATATTTAGAAGGTCACGTCAAGGTTAGAAAATTAATAATTTTCATGTGATTGCGATTGGAAAAATTATGAAGCGTGTGGGACATTGGGAGACCATCTGGTCCAACTGAATCTCAGCATGTAATAGGCCTGCTTCGGTCATGCCTTTAAAAATATTATATCCGTTATAAAATAATACTAAGAAATACAAAATAAATGTAAAAAATATAGGAAGAGTATTCATAAAGGGCACGAGATCATTTGTGCCGTCCAACCTATTTTAAAATTGTAATTGTGCCACTAATTTTTATCAACATATTTATATGAGTTATAGGTAAAAATTAATAGAATATGTTAATTGAAACAGAGTATATGTTTTGGTTTTAGATTGATGTATTTGCTTCTATTGTCTTGTACTTATGTTTGTAGCATCAAACAAGCCCACATGCATCGGTACATGCCCCCGTTTTTTTGTTTTCCTTCTTTAATTTCTTCCGTAAAGCTTTTGTTTTTTGTTTTTTGTTTTATTTTATTTGACAGCGATTGCATCAAAATTGCAAATATTGTATCGAATTTAGTATTAAATTAAGTTTTGGTACAGTATTATACTAGTATGGTCAATACCGAATACCATTTCGGGTAATTTTTTAAATTTTTAAAATTTTGCAAAACAGTCCATTGGTATATTTTATAGTTGTACTGTATACTTTACAAATTTACATTAACCCTATCTCCAAAAATTATAATAATAAATAATAATCACAATTAATATGAAAAAGACAATCATCATCATACAAATACAAGATTAAGAATATTATAAAGTATTTAAAATATTACAATAATACAATTTTATTATTTAATAAATAATAATTATATCAAAACATTCAATAAAAAGAACAATAAATATCCTTAACTTTCAAACTATTACAATTTACAACAAGAATTCGTGATGAGAAAACAATCAAGCAGAAGTTAAATCTGAAACATTTACATTTACAATTACAATAGATATATAAAATTTAACATAAGCATCAAATATAAGTAAAATTAAAAAAGGGGAAAAACCAAAAACCTGGAACGAAATTCAATCATGATACCCGCTATAACAGCATTGATCTCAGTTATCATTTGATATATCATTCAAATTTAATGCACCAAATGACATGTAATGCTTTATCATCAAAGTTATTGAAAACAACCAAATCCGATTCTTTAGAAATCCAATCCGTCAAAAGATCAATATTATCAATAAAAATTGGATTAGTTGAACTACTTATGCTATTAAAATTCCTAGTAAACAATAAACTTTAATTATTAGAAAATTATAAGAAATTATATCGAAATTAATAATGATAATAATTTACATTTCCCGAAGTTTTAAATTGTAACAAACAAAATCTAAGTCATTCAACTTTTTATACTCCAATTTATTCCTTTTCTTGGAGTGGATAAATTTAAATATGTTTAAGTTTCGTTTATAACCTGTTGTGCTCACACATTGACTTAAAATTTGAATTACTAATACAGCGATCCATTTCGACCTTGACATTTCCATTATGAATATCACACCTATAGGGTGCCTTCCATTCCTCTTAAAGGACATGACTGAGATTTGTTTCCCGCGTCATATTATGTAACTTGCTTTGTATTTTCTTTCATATAAAAAAATTCGAATTGCAAACCTTTTCAATTTTGGAACACTATTTTCAAATCTATCTTACTAATAAGCTGTAACAAAAGTGACGTTATAAACAAAATAAAGTGTTCATTAATTTCAACAAATAAAAAAAGGAAACAACTAATACTTGGAAAAAGTTTTCCTCTTTGTCGAATAGCAATTGATATTCCAAACTCTCCGTAAGACAACTTATAAAGCTCTATTTGTGAGCTTAAGAGATCTTGCATCGCATCAATGCTAACGATTGTTGTAATAGTTAAAAGCATTCATTTATTAACTTCAACTTGCTTAGTAACATTCAATCTAAAATAGATACTAAGATTAAAATTACTCTAGATGTAAACAATAGAGAAGAAAGTTATATTTTTCTTCTCTTATTAATGATTGAAAGACATGGTGTGTAAAAAGAAGGTCTGTGTTTCATATTGGCCTTGATTGCTTTTGTCGCTCTTTCCATGGCATCAAAAAAACCCGTTGTTGGCTTTTTTCACTATCAATCAAGTGAAGCACTCTTACTAAAGACTCACAAACTCAAATAACAAATTGGCATTGAAACTAAAATTCTCTATCTTTCAATATAATTTTACAAACTTCAACTCCAGCATTAGACCTAGCATGCTAAGATGCAATCCACTTATTACTTGTAAATATTTGTCTTAACTCTTTTTTCATCTTAACAAAAGAATGAAGCGATAAGAAATTTATTGCAAATCTTCTCACAACAGGATTACACAAATTTCTATCATTGGTAAATTCCTTTCTCATTATTGGTATGGAATGATGCTCGTTTCCTTTGATTGCACCATAAAAAAGAAGATACTAAGAATAAAGGAATAACCAAATTTGCCTCTGTAGATGTACCCACCAATTCACAAAAATATATTGATTAACTAAGTGTTCTAAATCAATGTTTTAAAAATTAGATTAGAAATTAAACGACTAAGACAAGAGGTCTAAAGTTTAAAATATTTAATTGGTATTAAATCGTCATAAAACAAGTTAAAAATTAATAATTTTAAAATATGATTCAAAGAGATTATCTTTATCTATCGAAGAATTTGAAGTTTAAATGAAAAAAGTGATTGTTAAATAAAAATTAATTAATTAATTAAATTTAGTTTATAAGAACTTATTAATTTACAAAAATTAATCGATTAGCTAATAAATTCATTGATTGTTTAACAAAAAATTATTAAAGTAATTCAAAATCGAAAAGTTAAAAACTAAACTGAAAAGTTAAATGATTCAAAGTTTTTATGGTTAAATCGGTTATTTGTCATTGCTCTAAACCACACAATTAAAGTCATTATTCAATATTCACATCTAATTAAAAGTAATTTAAAGAAAAATAATTGTCCTCTTCTTCCAATAAAATTTAAACTAATAAAAGTGATATAAGAACAAATCTACTTACTTACCAAAATCCATTAATATACATGTTAGGTATAAAAAGATTGTTGATCAACTCTAAAATTACATATGACATTACATGTAAATTTATATATATTAATTAGGTTATTTGACCAAATGGGTTAAACTTAAAAATTATAATATTTGAATTTTTACAAATTAGAATATGAATAAAATTTGAATTAAAAAGCTAAATTTTTTAAAAAATAAGACTAAAGTTTGTATAAAAAGTTCAACTCGACTCAAGATAATACTTATAATTACTTTAATCAACAATTATTATCTAATATTTATTTTAAATTAGTTAATATCTATATAAATAATGTACCATTTAAATCTTATCATAATTTTTATATTTATTTACATACTTGATCTTGTTATGGATTACAAATATTATTTACGTATATTATTATAAGAAATTATATTTGACTATAATTTACTTTATAAATTTGTTTTCGTTAATAAATGATTAATACCTTATTTACTTTTTGTATAATTATAATTTTTATAACTCATCATTTTATTTATAGGTACGTTTTGAAAGAATTGAACTTTAATTGGACACATCTCAGTAGAAACTATGCACTAGAATAAATGAAATAATAGTGATTAAGTCACATTTCTTTCTAAAAAAATTTCAAAGCTTATATGCTACTAAGTGGTTGAATCATCGTAGTGTTTTATCCTTAGGCACTATAGTCCAATCCCCCTTGTTTTTTAAGGATATAGATCCATGGTCTTATCTTAGAGTTTACACATATGGTTGGTATAGGATTAGGATATGAAGTGAAGTGACGAAGGAAAGCAGAAAATGAAGTGACGAATTTGGCATTATGTGCAACATAATGAATGACACTTGACAATCATATTGACCCTTTATGTTTAACCAGGATATTTTCATTGATTGATAATGATGCAACCAGTATGACCAGGACTTGAATGATTGTCCTCGACACACGCAAAGCTTGTGTGATGTGAGTTCATATGGGGTGTGAGTTTACATTTAGGCGTAAGGCCCAAGTCCACTAAATTCTGGGCGAATTTGTTATTATGGTATTCTTCAACCCCACTATCTACATGAACTAGTAGTCTCGTTTAGGATTTAGGAATCACAAGGTTTTGGATAAGATGGAATTCCACTTCTTCACGTGTTTTGACTATTTTTTTTGATTGCCTACGAAGTATTTTAGGAGAGCTCCAATTATAAGAAGGCACTTTTAAGTCATCCACACCCAGACTAATCCTAATTCGAGCTGGATAAATCTCTTACGGGAGGTAAAGCTCTGACTTCAAGTTTTAAACGGCTACATACATAAAGACGGTTTGAACTAACGACCTTACTTAAATCAGGAGAGCTCTTTACCAACTCACCTACGCCCTGAGGTTTGTTTTGACTATAAGTTAATAACAAAATGAGGCAATAGACTTTGAACTTAGACTTTCCATATTTGCATCCCATGGTCAAAAGTTGTTGAACAAAGATAATCACCACAGACGCCGTAATCAATTAAAATAGAAGGTATGCCGTTGCCAACTGTTATCTTCTATCTTTGGCAACATACTAAATATGAAAAGGTCAGGTCAGGTCCAGTGGAGGCGAGTTTGGAACATTTTTTCTAATGGTGGTTGATGTTTGAAATAATGCAATTACTCATCATAAAAAGTCATTAAAAGACATTGAGAAAGGAGGACTTTTATTGATTACATAGCTTCTTCTTGATATGTAACTTGAGTGGGATGCAGTACATATATTTTCTCTAAATGTTATAATGGAATGGGAAGAACAAATACATGAATTTAGGAAGCTTAACGAGACTAAATTTCTGGTATACACTATTTTACATTATAATCATACATACCCAGTACCTTGGAAAAGAAAAAGAAGTTCAAGACAGCCACAGATGAAACTTGTTAACATCATGACAGCCTCTCACCTGTTGCATTGCAAAAGAATGGATTGTTGATCAATCCAACACGTAAAATCTAAAAACTACCACGAGGTTGGTGGCACTACCTTCGTTCTGTTGTTCTCTAGCCATACATTTGCATTGCCTTTGATGTTCCGTGAGTTCCTGCCCGAGATTTCAACATTCCAACAAGCAAATGTTAACTCAAATGTTAATGTTCCCTTAAATCCTAAAGAAATAGTAAATACAAAACGGCCATTTCTTCACTGGTCTCCCAGAAACCAAATTAAGATGGTTGTCAGAGGAATAATAATGGGGAATACCTCAATCTGCTTTTGAAGAAACTTGACATAATCGGCTGCCTCTTCTAACATGTCTGCAGTGTTTGTTTGCTGCAAGTAACACGAAATCATTAGATCGAGTCATTTCATGACAAATTTGTCGGGACGGAACCACAATATGTGAACTAAATAAGGCAAAATTCAGGCCACAATGTTAAAAAAAAGGGAAAACAAATAAAACCATGAAAAGAATAGCAACATGGAAGTTGAGATTTTATAGTCTAAAGCAGTCACTTTCCTTCATCTTCTTGCTCTTCCTCATTATATATCTCTGAATCCTCATACTTATCATTGTATATGGTCATCTTTTTTTCAATCAAGTGCAAGTGCATGAATTGCTTATTTAAAAGATATTGATCTAATGTTCATGAGACCAAACTAATGTTATGAAGCAGAAATTTGAAGTAATAATGATAAAACTGAAGATATTCAAGCTATTAATGATCAACCACGAGCTCCCTAGATATATAGCTTATTTTAGACAATCAAACAATGTCTCCGAGCGTAAGCACAAGGAAATATTCTTCAATTTTTCAAGGGACTAAATTGTTTTAGTATAATTCCTACAACCATTATAATAAACAACATTTCACTATTACTCACGTAACCTCGTCGATTTGTCTCAATCTCAAGAAACCTTTTGGTGAACTCTCAATTATTGCCTCACAATCTCTTTCTTATACCCTACTTTCTATGATTCTGTGCTCTCACTCCCACCATACCCACATTCCTTATCATCCCCGTTATCTTAATCTTTAAGAAATTCAGCAATTTATGCTACAATACATTCTCACTTTTCTCCTTGAGAAAACTAGTGTATTTGTCTGTTAATTTCTCATCTTGTAACATTTTCTTAAAAACCTCCCTCATATCGTTCTTTACCTACACTCAATGCTTGAGCTCCCTCGAAAGATCCAATGCCCTGGAGCCAAGTCTAATACTTATCCACTGCCAAATCATTGTTTATTTGAACCACCACTTCAAGTTTCCACTGTAAAGGAACCCATCCACAAGAGGCTCTAGATAAAAATTCCCATCAGAACTGATGCAGGAGCATTTTCAAGAACTTACATATTACCCAGAGATTTTTTTGCCATTTTCAAGTATGAAGCTATTAGCTACATACCTAATATCTGGACAAATTATGACTCTACAAATTGATCTATTTTGCTAACGAGTTATCTCACGTAAACTGACTATTTTTCTAGCACCTCAGCTTCTTAGTTCATTTAAAGACAGGCATAGTCATTACCAGTTAGCGAAAATCTGAATCAGAGTTGCAAGTATATGTTTGAAATGTTTTGTGACTTACATTGAACTTCAAACTCAGTCAGTGACTCGCAATTACTATCAACTTGTGTCGTGCCCCTGATGTAAGCAAACACTAATCATTTTCTTCAACTTCTTTCTACGGAGTTAAAGACTAACGATAAAATTCAGAAGAAAACAAAAGGATCACAAACTCTTCGCAGATAATATGTTTTACAATTTTTGTTTAAGCATCTATATCATTACAGTCTTACCGCATGTAGGGCATCAAGAATATATCACCCCGATCTAAATCTTTTGAATTTATTTTTAATAATTGAGATACCAGTCCAGAGAACTAAGAGAAGACAGATGATCCCCCTCCTCTAGCATCACCATATTTGACACCATAAAATTGCACCCTGATAAGACATAAACTGCTTTCAACTTTTGTGAAACTCTTGATATACAACATATATTAGGTAAAACTAGAAGGTGCTAACCAACCAAACCTCACTTACCCCATACATACATCTATCTCAATAAAAATGTAAAGATACAAATAAAAACATATAACCCTCATATTCTCCTAGTTCTAGATCTTGGCGTTCGAATCTCCTAATTTGATAAGACTATTTTATACCGCTAAATTCTTCAAGTTCATCTATTCATATGAATACTAACTCTTTAACTTGTAGGAGTTCAAATATCATGGTAGAAATCAAACTGTTCAAGAAGGAAACCATGTAACTTGATATTTTTGTTTCCTTTTTGTTGTCAATTTCTAATCATCTCATAAGAAACCGAAACAAATTTTTTTTTGCTACATTCTTCACAAGAATTGGTACTTTCTTTAATTGTAAGGAAATTAGGAAACATCTTGGGTACTATTTTTCTATTTACTGAAACAGTTCCTCAATCAACTGCAGATGCTGTTAAAGAACAAAATCATCCAATGATTAAAGAACAAAAAGTAGAGTGCATCAGGAAGACGCCGATCATATTCCAAAGCACAGTCTGTTAATTTTAACTCCATCTTTGTCTATGGTCAGTTCATTTGTTATCGCTACATGGTGTAGTATCACAAATGAATCTTCTACTCATAAATCTACTCATAAATCACCAGGTTATTTTGTAAAAGAGGCACTCAAACATATATTTACAAGGAGAACATGCTTCAATTATCTAAAAAGGCACTCCTACTGCTTCTATCAACTATTTTAAACATAATAAAAGATCAATTTACTATAGTTTGAATTCCTTCTATGTGGATCTACCAACATCAGATCCGAGGAATAAGCCAGTAATATATCCACAAGAGAGTGATACATTCACTTCAAGCGGATTGTAACATGACAGTTCAGTAGTTTTTCATCAAGGTTTCATCATTATCATATTAGAAGAGATGTAGAAGTGAAGCAGTCAAAATCCATAACTATAAAACATATTTCACAAAATGTATGACCTCTGAATGGACAAGGAAATCTTTTTTGAACAATTAAAAAGGTGCACCTATAATAATAATTTAGAGACCTACTGTCATTAGCATTTCACTCCTGAAATCTCTGAAATCGAAAGAAATTGAATCGAGTGTCTACAAACTCAAGAAAGTACGTGAAAATGAAAATATCACCTTATTCATGTGTGGAACAAGCTCCTGAAGCTTCCTTATACGATCACTAATTCTAGTTCTTCGAACCTTTAACACCAGAAAAGTAAAGCTGCTTTAGGACTGAAAACAAACGTTCTGTCGTTTATATATCGATCCATAACAAGTAAATTTATGAATCTCACCCTCTCAGCAATGCTCCGAGGATGAGTAGCAAAGCCACGCTTGGCCCGAACTCTGCAAGGCACCGAACCCTCAAAGAGCTTTTCCATCTCCATGTCTACCAAACTTGATACACCACTTGGTACTTGTTCACTCTGCTCCCCTTTCTATCAAACAAAAAACTAGAATACTAAACATTGACGCAGCTAAACCCGGAATTATATATACTTATTCAGTAGAACCAGCTACAACTACATAGTTCAACATTATTTCTTTTTTCAGATAATCCAGTCCAAATTTTTCAGCAACGAGAAAGATAAATTGGAGAAACACATTAAGAACGTGAAGTTGGTTAAAATTAATGTGTACTTACCAACTGGGACGAATATTTAGCAGAAGAGTGCTGCAACTCAACCTCCCTACCCCTTTTACCAGAAGGTGAAAGATCCATACTTGATGAACCATACTCATAATTCGACGAAACCCCAAAGCTAGAGAAGTACCCATCACCTCCTCCAAACCCAGAATTCCCAAGAAAATCCGCAGGAGAGCTGTTTTGTCTCTGAAAACCAGGGGGCTCAAACATACCCTGTTCAACAACAGGGTTCCTACTCGAAGTTGCGGTGGTGGTGGTGGTGGTGGAGGTAAGTAGTTGTGTCAAGTTCTGGTTTTGTTTCAATGGGTCCTCATCTTCTCCTTCAAGTAGTGCTTCCAACCATGTCGCGGGAGCTGAACGGAAACGTGTGAGTCCACCGCGACCCAGCTCCCCAGCACCACCAACGACTCCTCCTCCGCCACCACCACTTGAATTATTGCCACCTGCAGTTTTTGTCGGTTGCATCTGCTTTTCAGGAGCTGTTTTGTACTGCACTTCAACGGAGAAACAGAGATCAAAAGTAGCTTCCTTTTTTAATCAACCAAAACAGCTTCGGACAATAGTTGAATTCATCTCATTTCCTGGCAGTTTATCAAGGTTTTCGCTGCTTTTCGCTTAAGGGTATTATTCACTCACAAAGGCGTAGAGTGTGGTCAACCCATTGGCCCCCGATAGATGATCTGACTGAGGAGGATGGCCGTGAATGGTGATCGTTTGATCCAACGGTGAAAGAGTAAGAGCGTGCGGGCTACTCTCCCAATGTTAATTTTTTATGGAAATGCGTGAGGGAAACAGAGAGTGGCGGTGGGGATGATAATGGAAGAGAGTGTACGTGTAGCGAGCCCAAACATGGATTGCTTTTTCTGGCAAAATTAAGGAGGAAGTGGGGAAGTGATCACCCTTCCACAAAAAAAACACAATGATAATTTTTAAAATTAAAAAATTGTTAAAATTTAACCGTGATCGACAGAAAAAAAAAATAAAAATTTTCAAATGTTATGCAAATTTTGATAATTGATTAAACTTGAATAAAATATAAATTGATTTAGAAATCGTAACTTGTTTATTTTTCAAGAAAAATATTTGAAACTGTTTTTGATTGATCAATCACTAGCTGCTCAATTGTCCAATCTCTGATAGTATCTACAGAACAATTCCCAAACTGTTTTAAGAAGAAGAAGATAAAAAGTGTTAGCTTTTAAAAAGTTTTTCTCTTTTTATAGAAAAATCATGATAGCCTTTTATTAAAATTAAATCTCTTTAATTATAGTTAAAATCAAAATCAAAATCAAAATATAATTAATTTAATTTTAATAAAATCAAATATCTCATATCTGATCCTAAAGTTTCTCAAACTTTATAATTAAGTCCAACTTAATTAAATTGATTTTTTTTCACAAATTACTCTTTGATGTGTGACCCATTAGGTTCCGAATAAATTGACAATAATTATAAATTATAATCATAATTCACAATTAGAATTAGATAAATTAAAACTTCTGTTAATTTATCTTTAATTCTTCAATGAAATAATTTGATTAACGTTGTAATATTCCATGTTCGGGGCTAGATCCTCAAATAGTAAATTGAGAGTACAGTGATAAATTAGTAATGCATTTCATGCTCATGCATCATAATATATTCACACTGTAATATTCCATGTTCGGGGCTAGACCCTAAAATAATGAATTGAGATTGCAGTGAGAAATTAGTAGTGCATTTCATGCTCATGTATCATAGTATATTTACACGCATGTGAGTATTTATTTTGATGCAAAAAAATTGTACATGCATTCATTGACATTTTCGGGTATAATTGATTTATAAATGCACTTAAAAATGCGAATTGTGGATTATTTGCATTAAAAATTTATTTAGAGACTATTAGTATAATTCCAGAATTTATGGTAAATTTTAGAGTATTTTAGACTAGGAAAAATATTAAAATAATGGATCAATTATATTATGACATATGGCAGCTTATAGATGTGACAAATGACTCACATGCATGATGACATGTGGAGAGGTGTTATACATGCACGTGGTTATGTTTAGGCTAAAACAGAAATTATTGTAGTTATTGTTATTTTCTCTACCTTTGTTCTTCGCCGTATATAATGAACACCAAAATTCTTTTTGTTCATCCATCTCATCATCGAATCAGCTAATTGCTTCTGGTTTTGTATTTGACTTTGGATTCTGATATTAAAGTAAGAACTTCAATCTGGAACTTATGTTGTTACTTTTTATTTTCATTATTTCCATCCACTGAAAGTGTTATGGGCTTTGTAAAGGATTTGTGTTGATAATATTTTAGCGTGTGGAAATAGATACATGCACGAAGGGGGGGGGGTTGGTGTGTAGGAAG
>JAOSBK010000204.1:6040611-6054948 GCA_027568895.1 Erythroxylum shatona
TTTCATATTCTAATCATAGCAAAATTCTAACTCCCATCACACATGTACTTTCATAAACATGTATTATTTCAAATAGGGTAAATTTTGGGGCCTTATAACAATAATGATAGTTTAAGTACTATATGTGGAAGAACATACATGACAACAACTTTTGAAGGGTCAGTCGAGCTTTTTTCCATGCAGGTCGTCCCAAAGACAAGAACTTGTTGAAACAAGAATACCATAAAAACTCAAAAAAGGTACCATATACATAGATAACTATAATATTGAATAGAAAGATGAAGAAGTGACTGTGTGTGACAAACATAGTCCACACTAGAAATGACGTCGTTAAGCTAAATAAAACCACACTGACCTGAAGGAAGCAATTAGAGCCGTTAAGAGCCGAGCTGTTGAAAACGTCCGGGCGAGCTATCTAGGAGAGGTCTAGGACATAGTTGCCGATAGCGACCCTGGGACGAGGCGGAGAAGTGGGAAAAGGCTTGAAGAAGCCGAAGGGTAGGTTCTGGATGGTTTGGAATGGACATCGAAGAAGAACTTCAAAGCTCGATATGTTCCATGAATTAAGGGGAAGGAAAGAGTTAAGGCGGAAGCAAAATCAAAGAAGTATAAATCGACTTGGCTTAAAATAAGCTGACAATCAGATGTTGTTTAGTTAAAATGAAAACTTCGAAATTTTAAGTGTGGAACAGAATAAGACCAAGGTTAGTGATACAGATGATCTAGTGCCTAGATTTCTAGGGACGAATGTGTCAACTAAGCTAAATGAATATTGACTTTGAGAATAGAATAGTAATACACCATAATGTTGACGAGATAATTTACTAAAAATGTTTTACTTTATTTAATAATGAGAAAATAATGAAGTATGCATTATTGAAAATCAAAATATTTAAAAATTAATTATTGCATAATTTAATATTTTGTTAAAAAGATTATTTGTTTAAGTATATTAAATATTACTGGATATATTAAAAGAGATAATTAAATGGTTACGATTTTATCTTTTAAATTTATTTTTATGCATATTATTCTCTATTTTTACATCAAACACTTCCCTTTCAGTAGTAACTACGAACCAGACAACCGACGCGGATAGGATTCACAACATCGGGATGCAGTAAGTGCGCACCACACCATAGACAATTATTTGGGCACGTCGTTCCTGGACAGTATTGCGTTTGAATTATAGAAATCAAATTAATTGTATGTTAGAAGGATATTGATTATGGAATGATTTTGATTAAAACTTTAGCCTGTTGGGTTGTGTTAATGAAATGCAAGAATCTGAGCGAGAGCCCAAAAGCAAATTTACCTCAAAGCCAAGGCGCCGTTAACATTTACTGCTGATTAGCTTAGGCCTCCTCGCTTTGATTTCTATCTGCCTCTGACCCTTCCTTCAACATGTTTTGGTTTAGGATATTTAGCTGAGGCTGAGTTGTGCTTCGCTTGACTAGGTGAATCTCTCGCTTGTCGTCAAGGTATGGTTTGCTACTTTGGATTGCTCACTAATTGTTCGAACAAATGTCCCAACAGCTTGAGCTGGGTGTGGTCACTGTTAAGATTTCCATATTAGAATATTCGGTTAGATCCATCTCTTAAATTTACTTCTTCCGTTTCTGCTCTCCAGTTACTGTTCATTGTTGCTTTTGTTATTGTCATTTGTAGGATTACAGCTTCAGGGCAAGTGCTACGTTCGTTTTTCTTTCGAAAAGCTGAGTGGGCACTGAGCTTATCTGTTCAAAGGCAACTCTCTTAAAGGCTGTTATGAATTGGTTCTTGTAGTTTATGATTGCGTGAATTGAACAAACATGCTGGCAATGGTGTCTACAAGGTTTCTCCTACTTGTTGAGCAGTCGTTTCCTATGCAAAAAATATCCCGTGTTTCCAAGAAAACTTGGGCTAACACGAGCATAAGATTTCTGTGTCAGGTTGGTCGAGACCATGGCCCTCTGACTCTTTCTAGTCTGGGTTTCCGGAGCGAGTTTGAAAAAACCAGGATAAATAAAATAAAAAAGGGTGAGAAAGGAAATGTTATTTCGGCCATTGACGTCTCTAAAAGCAGAGTGAAGGCACTTGGTAGCAATGGAAAGAGAGCTGTTGGGGTAAAAAAGTCGCCTGAAATAGGGTCAGCTCCATTTGCTGCGAAGTCATTTTCTGAGCTTGGTCTCCCTACTTTGTTATTACGAAGATTGGAGAGTGAAGGCTTTGCAGTTCCAACTGATGTCCAATCTGTGGCAATCCCTGTTATTCTCAAGAATCATGACGCTGTTATACAGTCTTATACAGGATCAGGGAAAACACTGGCATATCTACTCCCTATACTGTCTGAAGTGGGGCCATTGAAGGATAAAAGTTCTGAAGGTGATGAAGAAGCTGGGAAGAAAAATGAGATAGAAGCAGTAATTGTGGCCCCATCAAGAGAGCTGGGAATGCAGATTGTAAGGGAAGTTGAGAAACTATTGGGTCCGGCAAACAAGAAAGTGGTTCAACAACTTGTTGGGGGTGCAAATCGATCAAGGCAGGAAGAAGCTCTCAAGAAAAACAAGCCAGCAATTGTTGTGGGTACGCCTGGGAGGATCGCTGAAATTAGTGCAGCAGGCAAACTACATACTCATGGTTGTCGATATTTGGTTTTGGATGAGGTTGATGAACTCCTCTCATTTAACTTCCGGGAGGACATGCACCGGATTTTGGGTCATGTAGGAAGGACAGCAGGCGCAGATCCTCGCGGATGTGAAAACCGATTTGCCAGTCGGGCTGAGCGTCAAACTATTATGGTATCTGCCACGGTGCCATTCTCCGTGATAAGGGCAGCAAGGAGTTGGAGCAGTGACCCTCTCCTTATCCAGGCCAAAAAAGTCATCCCACTTGAATCACTTCCTTCCTCTTCACCTGTTAATCTGACAAAGCCTGCGTCTGATCCAAGTGCAAACTCAAATTTGCAGCCTCACGCGGCAGTTCAGAGTCTTCCTCCATCTTTGAAACACTACCACTGTGTTACGAAGTTGCAACACAAGGTAGATGCGTTGAGAAGATGTGTCCATGCGCTTGATGCCAAGTCTGTGATAGTGTTCATGAACCACACTAGGCAACTGAAAGACACTGTTTTCAAGTTAGAGGCCCGAGGAATGAAAGCTGCAGAGCTGCATGGGGACCTTGGCAAGCTCGCTAGGTCAACGATTTTGAAAAAATTCAAAAGTGGGGATGTGAGAGTTCTTATTACAAACGAACTTTCAGCCAGGGGTTTGGATATACCAGAATGTGATCTGGTTGTTAATTTGGAGTTGCCTACTGACTCAATTCATTATGCACATCGAGCTGGCCGGACAGGTCGGCTTGGAAGAAAGGGGACTGTGGTAACAATTTGTGAGGAGCCAGAAGTTTTTGTTGTGAAGAAACTGCAGAAGCAGCTTGGTGTCCCCATTCCAGCTTGTGAGTTTACAGAGGGTAAACTTGTTGTCACTGAAGAAGAAGAGAAGAAACCTACAGAAGTCCTTAGGTGATAGACTTTCACAGTTAGATTTGCAGTACAGGACTAGAGTTTTCATTTTCATCTATCCCAATTCAATCAAGCTATACGCAAGTCTTTATGTGGTCGTGCTATCATTTGTTACTGAATCATTGTGTGTTTAAAAGGGCTTCAGAGACAGATTATAATAAATCTACTGTCCTTGTTGATATGTAAACTTTATGTAGTACAACATAGATGGCTTGCAAATTATGCATTGACCACCCTACGTGAAAGCTGTGCAAGAAATTTGTTTCCAGGCACTGATAAAGAAAGAGTGCTACAGCATTAACTGCTTGGTCTATTGTTTAGAAGTGAGGAATTGCACTGAACAAGCAATTGATTATATATATATATATATGAGAGATACCGATGTTGATCATATTAATGACGGATCATGATGCTGTACTACACATCGTGTTCCCAGTGACAATTCTTTTCTTTTTAAATTGTTATTCTATTGGCTATATGAAAGCAGAGAGAAGGTTTTGAGGGTTGATATGGATACAACGATTCGGCATAAAGACTCAATCACCATATTATTCTCTTACAGAGCTTGTATCCTGAAAGGAGACAGCTAATTGCAGTAATAAGAAATGTAGCAAGAGACATGCTGGTGGATATGATAGCTGCCTTCCAGAGTGGTGCAGGCTTTGCAATCTGTTGAATGGTCAGTATTGCTACTGAACAAGAAGAAATGAGAAGATAGCCTTCCAACTGTAGATGGCGATGCACGCAGAGAGTCAGCCTTTATAGGCCAAAATTTGGCTTAAAAGTTGAAACAAATAGAAAGGAATTGGAGTTTAAAATGTAAGTTGTTCTTTATTAGTGGCACTTACTTGATCGAGTATGAAGCTCATGTAGTCTGAAATTACATCTGAGATCAGAACGCCCCTGTGTGCAATATCACAAATGTCTTTGAAAAGTTGAAACGCTGAGTAAAGGAAAACTAAGATAGATACAATGAAGCAATACCTACAAGAATATCAGATGACATCTTCAGTGCCAAGAACAATTATATCAATAAGATAACAAGGAGCTGGTACTATATGTATGATTAATTTATGATCCTGATATATTGGAGACGGAACTATAATAAAGAAAAAGACAACCTTGAGAATATAGCAATTTGGTTTAGCTTGTTAAAACAAAGTTCAGTACCATCTATCATAAGATTTAAATGCCTTGAATATCTAACTTTTAATTGGGAGCTACTGTTGTGAACAAAAAAGAACATTCAGTTTTAATCTATCAGTAGGCTTACATGAGTTGTGAATATTGGTTGAAGGTAGAAGGTTCCAAGGCAAGCTGCTTGGTTGATGGAGCAGCCAGTGAAACTGCAGAGGTGAAGGAAAGCAAAAGAGCCAGGAAACGAAGAAGCAGAGAACAAACTTTAATAGAAGGTCGTTGAGAGCCAACCGAGAAAGAGAACGGCGACGGCGTTGGAAATGAATGTTGAGATATAGAATTGGTTGATATAGGTGACTGTGAAACGCCTGCCATAGACCTGCAAGGAAGGACCAACACCTCTCCTTCCTGTTTCATACTTGCTTTTCTTTTCTTAAACTGCAGGTTCCTGTACTCTAGCAAAAAATATGGCTCTCGTGAGGACCGGACATTTATTTGCGTGAGTATCTATTTTATGGCTACGGAAAGGGACTTAGTTTTCGTAAGCCTTGTTGCATTGCCATTGTTTAAAATATCCAGGTCAACTTGGCTGATAGGGATAATCGAATAGCTTATCCATTACAACGAAGTCACGCCACTATTTACGACCCCTGTCACTAACGGAAAATTGAAGCCAAAGGCAGTAACTGTCGTAGTAGTAGGAGTAGTTACGAGTATGACGTTCACTCAATAAACAAAGTGAGTTATTGACTAAACCTTTTGAAGATTACATGCTAACTCTACATGGAGATGGATCCCCCGAGATTAAATCATTAAACGAAAACGAAAAGGGTGGGGTTGCTTCTTAGAACTAATACAGACGTGATGGTAGAAAGACAATGTTTTGTTTTCTTCCTGGAATTCTTTAAAAGAAATAAAGATATTGGCGGAAGCTGCTGTGCTCTATCCTGAATTGAATTGATAAAAAAAATCTGAAGATCTACAGCCTTAGGTATTTGTTCTGATACGTTTTGTCATAATGGAATTATTTGCAGCACCTAAAGACACAAGGAAAGGAACTGTTGAGCAAAGAATGGTTGACTAGTTTATTATACACATGAGAAAGTCATTCAAGGGTTTTTCTGGTAACCCCATGGATTTTTGCTTGCCCAGTTCCACTGATCCCGACACATTTCTTCCACACCATATCTTGCCCTGTCATTGCCATCAAACCAAAGAACTTAAAACGTCTACAACTTGTCGTCAATTATGATTATGCCAGCCTATACCTAGCAAGTAAAATGCGATGTGGCCTTGCATAATAGAATATGTAAGAGAGTAACATAATCAGCAAGCTATAAGGATTAGGAACATACTTCCAACCAAGTTCTTTCTCAGCTTTTTCTGTAGAAGCATAGACAGCTGTAGCATCCCCAGGCCTTCTTGGACAAAGCTTAATAGCGATTTTCTATAAATATATACCCATTCATTTTGACTTGTTTTGTGGAGAGAGAAAAAGTTATCTACAGAAAACTGAGAGACAATAAGGAACAGTCACCTTCCCAGAAGCTTTTTCAAATGCAGCAACCATTTCAAGCACAGATGTTCCACGTCCAGTTCCCAAGTTGTAGGCAACACAACCTAATTACAGGAGCATACATGATGAAGTTTTCAAAAGCAAATGGTATATGTTATGAAAAATCTCTCCCATAACCAATAACTTTTACCGAACCAAGGTCACATCACAGACTTTGCTTATTGGCTCATCACTCCTAAAGTTCAAATATGACCTCACTGCCAGTTGACCGAACAAAACAGGCACAAGTAAAAAGGTGACATAATTACCTATGCTTTTTGTAGCATAAAGCTTACGAAGAGCAGCAATATGACCATCTGCCAGGTCCATAACATGGATGTAGTCTCGAACCTATCCACACAAAAGATTGGAGTATATTGTAAACCCACAAGGTAGTTACTGAGAATGTTATTCTACGCGCACTAGGTCTGAATGGTAGTGCTTCTGTTTCACTGTGTGGGTTTTATGGGAACCGGCAACACATTTCTTAATTCTCCTCAAGTTTTATCCTTCAAATAGGGAAAAACAACTACACAGAAATACATACCGCACTGCCATCCTTTGTGGGATAATCATGGCCATACACATTAAGCTCAGGCAATCTGCCAACAGCCACTTGCTGTATGTATGGCATAAGATTGTTTGGGATACCCTTGGGGTCTTCACCAATCTTACCACTCTCATGAGCTCCAACAGGATTGAAGTATCTCAATAAAATGATACTCCATTCTGGTTCTGCTTTTTGAATATCTCGAGCAATTTCTTCAAGAAAAAGCTGAAAAAATAGCATAATAACCAGTAACGGAGTGCACTAGTAGAGGAACGCATTTCAACTCCAGCAGGTTAAAACAAGTGCAGATTCCAAAGAAATTTGATTGTAAAATTGTTAACTTCAAAGGATAATAAATAAGTTCACATTCACCTTTGTTCTGCCATAAGGATTCATAGCCTTTAACTCGAAGTCTTCAACACATGGTATTTTTTCAGGTTGGCCATAAACAGTTGCAGATGAAGAGAATACCATCTATTTGGATGCATCCCATACAAAACCCACATGGCAAGAAAATTCGAAGCCATTATCAGTGCAAAGAAAGCTTGCAAAAACTATCTGACAAACACAGCAGCTTTCAGAAATTGATCATGAAGTTTCTATTAATAGTGAGGAAAGCAATAAAGCTATCCACTTGAGATTAACAATGATTACAAGCTTTCATTAGGTCACATCAGAGCCACCATGAGTGTGAGGGAAAATATTTGGGTGAAGTGGAAGAAAAGTGATGCTCTGAAAGATGAATCAAGGTTTTACATTACAGACTACAGATAATGCTGTGGTTGCAGACAATTATAGTAATTGTAGATGATGTAACTGCAGGAAATGCGACCACCATTGTGACAAATCACAGTAACCGCAACTGCAATTTAGAACCATGAGACGAATCATGACGACTTGTTATTGCCGAATGAGAAAAATAATAATTAAAAGAACTTTTCAAATTTCAATTGCTACAACTGATTCTCCACATAAACAGTTGCCAATAGAAGGAAGATTGACATTGCAAATTTGAGAATAGCCTCCACCATGAATATTATCTTTTATTTCAACTCCCAAATATAAGAGTAAAAAATAGGTACAAGCAACCATCTAATTTTATAGATCTCCCATTCCCATATATGTTCAAGGATTCAAATTTGGGAAAATAATCCATACCCTGTACTTCTCTTACTTCTTTTGTAAATACTTCCAAGTATTATCAAATCCCAGCTCTTGGAATCTCATTTGAAAACTTGCTTTCCTCAGGAAAAAAGACTTGGGAGATTAAGCATGGATTATGTGTACTGATAGTTTCTTAGAATCAGTTTGTCATGTTCACATGTTATACAAGCCTCAATTCCAAAACCAGAAAGTGATCTTTGAAAAGATTGGGAGTCTAAAACAGCGATTTACCTTCTTACAATTATATTTTGCCATGACCTCGTAGAGGTTGATAGTGCCCACTAAATTGTTGTCAAAATAACGTCGAGGATTTGCAACACTCTCGCCAACTGCCTTAAGGCCAGCAAAATGGATCACAGCATCAAATCTGTCAAAATTTCAGGTAGGTAAACCACCTCACAGAAGATGAAGAAAAATCTCACATATTGATATCCGCATAGTTTGAATTCTCAAGCTTCCGATTCACTTTCATTGGACAGTAACACAAGTATGGAAAAGAGTTAAACACTACGCTCACAAAGGTTCTACCTTTTCACCAGGAAGAAAGAAAAACACAGATTAAGTTTAAGTTTTACCAACCTATAAAACTTGAATTGTTAATTTCAGTGCTAACTTAAGACCCTACCATATGTTCACTTACTTATTTTGTGAAAACAGCTTCTCCAAATCAGCCTCATTTCTCAAATCACCCTGCAATACACCAATTGAACCAAAAATCATTACAGACGTAAAACCCATTATCCTTCATGAAATGAATAGATACAGAATACTATCTTAAAGAAAAAATGATGGAACTTTTTGGTCCATGTGAATGATCCCAGCTATGAACACTGTACCAAATTGAGCCTTGGAACCCTGTTACTAACTCACATTTCTTTATTTTGTTTGCATGACTAAATCCTCCGCATGCATCTCAAGAAAAAACAGAGTTCAAGGATGATCAAGAAGGGAAACCATACCAGATTGAACTCCAGTTTCTCCGACAACTCAGGACCCACCAATTCCCTCACTCTATCAACAGCTTCTGGAACAGAATTGTCAAGATTATCAATGATAGAAACCAGGAAACCATCCTTGAGGAGCTGCACTACAGTGTGGGATCCAATGAAGCCAGCCCCACCGGTGACAAGGATTTTATGCCCAGCCATTGAAGAAGAAAGCCGAAAACGTAAACAAGACAGGAAAGCAGAGAAAGTTTGAAGCTGGATTGGAGGAGGAGGAGGAGGAGAACAGATAAAAAGGGTGAGTTGGCAAAAGAAGTTCTGAAGGCCAAGAAAGGAAGGGCATATGTTACATACATTGAGGCAATCAAGGAAAGTGTTTTGACTTTTGATGAAGATAAGGATTTGAAATTTTAAAAGAATCGATCTTAGTAGTTGTCTTCTGGAAGTACTCTTCTTTCTTTAATTGTCTCTGGCGGCCATTTCATTTCACCGTCCATTCTCTTACGTGACAGTCGCGTTTGTTTGTAACACCGTCTTACTCACGTGCTGTTTGTTCTTCTACCGTTAGGACGGTTTTAATGGATAATTTGATGAAGATGGTTTAGATCAGATCAGATCAGATCAGATGTTCCTTCAACTTATCCAATTTAGTAAAAGTGCTGAATCTGAATAATGATTAAGGTCAAGGATGGTTTACAAGCCAATGACTCATCTTTTTCCTTTTCTTTTGTTGCGTGCGTAAGTTGAAGATGACATTCAATTGCGTGTCATAAAAGAGCCTGTTATGGCTACTCTTTCTTTTTAAATTCAGGATGTTATTATATTATATTGGATTTGGATAATGGGGAAATGGGGTCCATTTGTGTTTCGAACCTCATCTGATTTTACGTCACAGCTTTCGTTTCTGCCCCGACATCAAGGGACGTGTAACTACAACAAACGGCTTCATGATCACAGCGTCAACCGTATACTGTTTAGATAATTTGAATATATTCTTATCTTGGCTTTTGCTAGTGTCACACCAATCATTCTCTAATAAACGTAGTAAGATACATGAACGGAAGCTAATCTACATTCTGATGAGAAGGAATAGTGATGGATGTACGGCAGCTAATCTACATTCTGATAAGAAGGAATAGTAGTGTTGATAAATTTAGGAAAACAAACTGAAATGACGTGACGAAGAGACAAGAAGGAAGATGTAACGCCCGTGCGGGTAGCTCAATTGATCATTGGAAAGGAAAGTGAGTTCAAGATATTGAGTTCGAGTCTCGGCAGCGGCAGTGTGGGAGTTCATCTAATGTGGTCACTCCTTATGCGCACCGAGCACTGGGCGGCCTTCCCGAGAAGTTGGCTGGGATCAAACCGTGATTTACCTCCCTCACACAATATCGGGCCGGAGTGTGGGGGCGCCTAGGGTGGGCGTTCCACCTTTTTGAGTCCAAGAAGGAAGATGTACTGAAGGTTTTTCGTTGTAAGAGATGACGTGACAGAAACGGCGGTGTAATGTTATAATATTTTGGGTTCCGAACACTTATGAAAACATCTGTTATATACTTGGAAGTGTTACAACTAATTAACTGGAAGCGGAGGAATAAATCCTTTTTTTTTGTTAAACCGTTTGATATCCAGCGCGACATGTGCAACTGATTAATCTAAATTTGAGCTAGATAAAAGACCCTTTTCAGGCAGCAAAGCTCTCCCTCACGAGTTTTTAAAGCGACTCCATTCTTAAAACTTGAATTCGAGACCTAGGTTAAGAATGAAGGAGCACGTGTCGCTCCATCAGATATTGTCTCATTTCATATGATCTGCAATTACCATCGTAGCTTCGAAATTATGCAATGGGAAACAATTTGGTGCAACTAAGTAGGTGGGTTGCCAAGAAAAACCAAAGGGCAATTTTAAAGACCCACTACAAGAAAAGTAAACATTAGTGACGAAAAATAAACCGTTACAAATTAGCGACGAAAATGGAGTTTTCGTTGCTAAAATCGCCGGTAAAATTTTCATTTAACGACAGTTCTAATATCCGTCGCTAAAAAAGAAAGGAAACCATCCCAACAAAATTTGCGACAAAATTTAGGGATAGTAAAAGTTCTTGTCGATAATGACATTGAAATTGGCGACGGAAGTTTACCGACGGAAATGATATCATTGGTAATTATCGATGGATTTGTTACTTCCATCGGTAAAGTTGTAAAATTAGCAACGGACTTATTATCGTCAATAGATAACGTGGAAAGTGAAGGTGGAATAATAAACTTTGAAAATGTCGACGTTGTTTTCTTTTTGCGTTTTAAGACGCCCAGAGCACCCCTCCCCCTCCCCCACCTCTTGTTCATCTTCTTCGCGTTTCTTCTTCGGTCTTCGGTCTTCTTCCTCCTCTAGCGACTTCCTCTCAGGTCCGATGTCTGTCGTCAACCTTCCATTGTCGTTGCTGCATGAGTTGTTATCTTCTCCCACCATTAAATCATTTTTGTGGAGGTATTGATTGTTTATGAATTTTTGTTGTTTTTTTGTCTTTGATTTTTTTTGTATGCATGTTGATTTTTGTGAATGGATAGAGGATTTATGGTGAAAATATTAGTGTTAGAAGGTTTAGTTTTGAATTTTGGTCGTAATATTGAGATGCAAAATTCATGCACATAAGGTATTTGACAAAATGTTAACAGATGAAAAAAATAAGTTTTTGTAATTGTTTTGGAAAGATTTGAAAAACATTAAATAAAGTAGATGTTAACATAAGGTATTTGACAAAATGTTAACAGATGAAAAAAATGAGTCAGTGGTCGATTATGAGGTATATTGAAAGTAGTATTTTTTTAGGTCAATATGAATCAAAAGTTATTATATTATTGGGTAAAGTAATTGAGGTTGTAACACTAGGAATCATAGAGTTATGAGGTAAAGAGGTTGAACTACTAATATGCATAAGAAGTATATTAAGTAGTGACCGTTGGTAAAGATGAAACAAATTGTGAAGCGATACTTGGGTTTGAAGATATTTGTATTTATCAAATTTGAAGATATTTAGAGAGGTGGAAGTTTGATATTTAGGTTTGAAGAGGAATTATTTTGGTATGAATTTTTTTCTCAAAGAAAACAACATATTTAGAGATAAATATGTGATTTAAGATAATGTCATAACAAATGGAGGAGTAACATGGCAAGGAGAAACCTAGATATACACATGATTGAGATCTTGGTTTAAGTTGATGAGTGTTTATCTAGTGTGACTGTAGTAATAGAAGAGTTCAAACAAAAGGAACCAATATGTGGTACCAGAGTTAAGCATCCAATTGTTATAATGACTTGATCATCCTTTCGTTATATATCCTTAATACTTGTAACTATATTGTTTGCCTATGACCAAAGTTATAAGTGTTGTGAGCCTAATTTGATTTTTTCGATAGTGATTATGATTCTATCATCTAACACTCGTGTTGTTCGAGCCTTGAGTTGAGTCATGTGGCTATGATTAGTACAATAGTCTCCACCTTATGTTTTTCAATATACTTCAATAGTTATATTATAAAGTAGATGTTCACAAATATTTTCATTGTAGGAACTCATTGGTTGGCAGTATTTCTATTTTGAAGTTGATGAAAAAAATATGGAATAAGCAGGTATTCAAATGATATTGATTTCGTTATAATTTTTACAATGTCAACAATGAATTTGCACACATTTAATCAAATTTCTTTCAGTTTCTATATTTTTCATTTTAGATCCGTCATTATCTTCTTTCATGTACTTTAGGAAGTTCTTTCTGAATGTCGGTTAAGGTAAGTGATTTTGTTTTTTTGCTAAGTTTTTGTAAACTTAGATGTGTATTTGGTATTTGTTCATAGTTTCTACTTCCCATATGAGGTGTCCACATTGATGGAAAGCATAGCTCAAATGAGACATGAGTTGTAAGAGTTGAAGGCGAGGGATAGGATTTTTAAAAAACTATTTAGTTTCATTTATTGATGGAAACATAATATCCGTTGGTAACCTAATTACATTTATCGATGGAAAATAAAATTTCGTCGGTAAATTTCATAATATTTACCGACGGAATACTAAAATCGTCAGTAAATTGTTAGATTTTTGCCGACGGTAAGTCTTCATTCTGTCAGTACTATTGCAAAAGCCAGTTTACTAAACATCTGCTCACCTACGATCAATTGTTACCGTCAGAAAATATTGCGACAGAATATTTTTTCATGTCGGTAAATTTATTGATAGTTTCTTAATTGTCCGTCGGTAAATTTACCGACGATCAATTCACCAATGGATTTTGTCCGTCAGTTTATTCCATCGCTAATTTGTAATACTGATGAAATTTTACCATTTTTGTCATAATTTTCCATCGCTAATCGACCTTTGTCTTGTGGTAACTAGAATTCAACCCTAGTAGGGGTTTACTTTTACCACATTCAGTATGTTTTACGTGATATCAGAAGAAATTTTGGTGCTCAAAGGAAACACAACATCTGTCATTGGTAATATATACCTCTATCAACGTTACTGCTAATGAGTCAGAAGAAGTTAAAGCAATTCACGAACATGCTAATGAAAGAAACATGAAGAAAACACATAAACCATAATCATGATTGCGGAGTAATTTTTTAGAAATAAAAAATACCGAAAGGAATATAATACAAGCATTGGAACCAAAAAAGGAGAAATAATCAAGCTACTTAGCAAGAGATAGGCAACATTACAATTTACAACTAGAAACGAGCATCATGGCAACTAGGAAAGAAAGTAGCATCTATCTCTTAGAGTTGGAGAAGACACAAGTTGAATTATAAACCTACTTCTTTAACCAGAATGGTAGAGATTTGTTACAAAGCTTCATCTTCAGTCAATCAAGCACACGATTTGGAGCCATATTGGAAGACATAAGCAGCTAGAGGCCAACATTGTTGATAATGTTAGAGAACAGTTTGAGGACTTTGCTTTTAGCCATTATCAACTCTCTTATATAGGCAAAATTCCTATTTATTAGACTCTACATCCCTATTTGGTCTTCCTAAATAACTATGCATTCTTCTCCTTCTAAATTTAGTGGATTTGGCATCCAAAATACAACCTTAAAGAGGGAGTGATCATCCTGGGATAGAAGCTGTTGAAACCCCACCCCGGCGAGTCACGGGCCCGACATCCTACGAGACATCTGGACGCACATCCCACAAGGGAGGAATTCCCCACCAGATCAAACCTAAAAAATAAACTCATTTTACTTACCTCCGAACAGACTTGAAAATTTAAAAGTCTTGGGTCCCAAATTGTAAATTGATTCCTTTAGATAAGTTGTAGTTCCATGTCTCTAGTTTGTTCAAAACTAAGAATCACCTCATTCGGATCTCTACAGGTCGAGATATCACCATAATACGGAAGCATGTTTAGACTTTTTCAACCGATCCTCTCACTTTGATTCAATTCATCTTTTTCAAATCAATCTCAAAAACTATAGATTTTTATGGAGAGGTAG
>JAOSBK010000204.1:6060429-6071300 GCA_027568895.1 Erythroxylum shatona
AGTTCATCACAACGAACAGTCATCCACTCATGGATCCAAACGGCAACATACCGTTCAGCCAAAACCTGGCAGAACCAAAACTAAAAGGGGTTCAAATTGTTCAATCAAACCAATATTAAGAGTGTGTTCACTTGGCTTAAATGTCAAGCTAGTTGATTGATTGGATTGGTAGCACTTTGTAGTTAGTGGAAGTCTTATATCCATAGGTTACTCTTTGATTCCAAATTAATATTTGATTAAACATAAACTCTATGGCACCAAATTTTTATAAAACTCAATTTCTTACTCACTCCATGTTTTGCGATAATTGAGAGAGAGGATCATCAATTATACATAACTTTCTTTTGTATTTTACAAAGAAATTATTTTTGTGACTCGAATTCGTGACCGAATTTTTATCGATTGATCCAAGATTGACCAAAAATTGAGATAATTTAGGCACGGGTTCATTCAATGCAATTGTTTCGATTTCATTGTAGGAAAGGAAGGAAACACTTTGGTGACAAAAGAAACATTACCAATTCGTTTTTCCAATCACAAAAATTACTTTCTCAAACTGTAATTTTGTAATCCTTAAGACTTAATAATTACCGAAATTAACAAAAAAGAAAGCACGTTAAACACGCATCACGTGACCCTCATGTATTTATAAGTCACTCCTTTTCACATGCCACCACCCCCTCTACAAACCCAAAACCGCTGCCCACCATCACCACCGCAACAAGAACAGCCATGAGCTCCTTCCACACAATACGGCGGTTGCGATCTCCGCGCCAACGCGGGCCATCATGCTAGGGTGGATGTGCATGCGGCGCAGTCCCTGCATCTTCCTCCTCATCTGCTCTCCCATTCTCCTACCCTTCATCTGCGCCGTCGAGCTCTGCGTTCGGTTGTTCGGACGCCGGAAGAAGGACGGGCAGGATGTTGAGGAGGAAGAGGAGCGACTGCGGCTGTGCGAAGAAGGTTTGTGCAGTTCTGATAGGACGAGGGCGGATGAGGGAGACGAAGTGGGGGCGCTCCTGCAGAGGTACTTGGATGATCAGTTGACGTTGGCAGGAACTATTTATGAATGTGGTGATGGCAATGATGATGATGAAGAATTTGGTAGTGAGAATCTGAATCATGATTATTTCAGGACGCGTCATCTTCTGGGTTGATTGGATTTGATTAATTGGTCGATTTCCTCACTTCTCCTTTTCTGTTCTTTCTTCTTTATTGGTGTAAGATAGGTTGTGAATTAATCATATGGACAGTGTTTGATCAATGCTATTCATTCTTTGGAAAAGTGTGCAGAATGTTGAGATTTGGAGAGATTATTGGGAATAGAATCTGGGCGATGGGGTCCGTAGGATCAGGTAACGGGACCCAATTTCATCAAGCCCCACTAGTAATGTTCACACTAACATCAAAATTGGTTTTTCATTTAGTCCAAAACTGCGTTTTCGTAATCAGTAATCACTTGTCTTTTCTCACATTAAGCCTTACTGTAGGTCAGGTCGTTCAATAATTTAGTTTTTTTAGTGTTGCCTTTTGCGATGGACTGTCTGTCTCCTCACAAAATATTTGTAAAGAACAATAAAAATATTGCAAAAGTTATAAACTTTCTTTTTTTATTTTACTTATTTTATATTTTTATTAACTATTCTTTCTATGTTAAGTTATTAGTTAGTTCACATTATTACGGATGTCAAGTGGTCTTGGTTGAATAAACATTGGATCTATTGTTCATACGCGTTTTGACTCGATCCTTATGAACAAAACAATGTCGTTTTATACTTTTAATTTATATAAAAAATTTAGGGGCATTAAGTAGGGAGTAAGGACTGGTTGGGCTCACTATCTCAAGCCTAGTTGGCCCTCAGGCCGAACTCGAGGCCCACCAGCAAGAGGGCTTGCTTAGGTAAGCCCGAGCCTTGCTCGATTTATTGCCATCTACGTGGCCATTACATAAAAGATATATTTACTTTATTTGACGTATCATTTTAGAGCTCTAATAATTTTTGGATATAAAATTTTATTTACAACTTATTTATACTTTTATGTATAACTTTGAAGCAGTTATACCATGTTTGATTTGGATACTTCATTCTGTCCACTGCCCATTTATATATTGTTTGAGAAAATAATGACAATAAGACCTGAGATTAAAAATGATGTATTTTTTATTTTATTCAAATACTAGGAAGCATTAAGACAAAAGGAGTTTTATGAAAATTAAGTGAAAAAGAAAGGCTTTATCCGAGGGTCTTTAATGTTTTTGAAAAAGGAAAAATGAGTTTTATTATGAATTGTGAGGAGGAGATAAAATTATAGGGTTTTAGTAATGTGGGAACGGCTCTTTTTGAAGATTTTAGTATGAATGTTTTTAAACTAAAAGGCTTTTGCTAGATGTAGAAGGAGAGGCCACTAGAATCCATGATAGTTAGATCTAGAAGGGGATGATGCTAGAATCTGTGATAGATAGCTATGATAGTTAGATCTAGAAGGGGATGATGCTAGAATCTGTGATAGCTATTGCTAGCTCTGCGATTGTTGAAAAATGATGCAACTCTGCACGAGTATTGACCTTAGAAGATGAGCGTACCATTCTTGAATATTGACTTTAGAGGATGAGGATGGAGAAGGCCTACCCTTAGGGAACAGTTTATCCTCTTAGGATATTCTCTCTATGATTTTGCTGGTTGGACTGATAATGGCGGTAGTTTATGCTAGGGTTTTGAAGGAGTTTCTCGTGGCTTTGAAGAAAACCATTGTAGTGTTTTGATCGTGATTTGAGTTAGAAAGCCTAGAATATCAAAATTAAAAACACTCAATACAATTATGGTCACAAATGGCAACTGGCCGACCCAAAGTCAACAAATCAGGTCTAAATTAATCGAATCTAAGATCTGGCCTCAAGCTTGATTTTGTGGGCTCGGGCTCGGGCTCGAGCTCTGACTTGAGCTATCAAACCCGAGGCTCGATCATTTTAACCAAAATGCAAAAGGATGCTATTTTGAATCTTTATTTTTTAAAAAAATTAGTAGGGTCAAATTAGGCCAAGCTTAGCCCTTGGATCGGGCACATACCCATCTAACAATAGTTAACCTATTGTCATCCCTAAACATAGTCGTCATTTAAAAAAGATCCATTTTGAGGCAATATTTTAAACATTTCTTTATAAAATGGCTTTTGCAAATTCACATTAAATACAATTTTTTTTAATTTAATAAATTGTTTTAAAATTTATATTAATTTGAGTTGGGTTTCAATGATGGAAAGTGTGTTGGATTATTTCACTATAAGAAAAATAAGTTTTAGCAACAAAAATTATCGATGAAAAAATAAAAATTTTTTGTCGGAAAACAAATTTGGAGATGGAAATTACTGACAGAAAGAATCATTGGAGAAACGGTCGTAAGTAAATTTTGGCAACGGATATTATGAATCCATCGCAAATTTAGTGATAAAATATTGTATAGCTGTCGATACATTTTGGTACGAAATTTTGTATTTCCATCAATAAATTTATTTACAGTAATACCAATTATGCTATGAAATTTACAATGGATTCACAGTATTCTGTCGATGAAATTAGCGAAGGTAAATTTTAAATCTGTCGCTAAATATACCGACAAAGTTATAATATTCCATCGCTAAATTCACCGACGGATATACAATATCTATCGCAAAATTTTACATATAGACAACATTATCCGTCGCTAAATTTTTGTTACCAATAGAATTATAATATTCCGTTGCTAATTTACTGATGGAGTATCTTAATTCTGTAAAAAAATTAATTATTATAAATTTCAACCACCATTTCTTACTTCTTACTTGAGTTTTTTTACTGATAATCTTTGATTTTTTTACATTTAATTTCTGTAAATAATATAACATTGATTGATAATATAAAGTTAAAATTATCTTGATTGATAATATAATAAAAAATTATAATGTACATCAATAAGTATCTTGAAAATAACTGTAAATTAATAATTCATACAAAAACTTAAGAGTAGAAAAACATCAAATGCATTCAATTATCCATCTAAGCTATGTAGTTGGTGAAGGTGGATGCTCTAACTGCTGCGACGAGGTTCTGTCTCTTCCCTTCAACTTATCCACCTTATTACAGAGTTGGGTTATGCACTCTGTCAGCCTCTCTACTGTGTTCTCAAGCTAAATCACTCTCTTATTTGAAGCGGACCACCTACTAGATCCGGCTGCAGTGGATGTGGAGGATTGTAATAACATGTGCTTGCAAATGAACCTCAGTTGAAAATCCTTCCACGGTGGTCCCTACCACACACTGCATCAACATATATTTAACTCCCATCAATAATTTTAGAGTTCTAAGACTGTTGTTTAATGCTTTCTTGTACTTGGTCCTATCATTATAATTGTTTATGTTAATAAGTAATAATTTTTAAGAATTAATATTAAAGTATAGATTTTACATACACGAAGTTATCTGCATCGGGTGTTGACAAAGGTTATACCATGATGCTTCTTAGTTTGGGTGTGCAAAAAGAGCTGGCGTAGTGTAGGCTTCCTGCCTATAGACTTTTCCTGCATTAGAATAAATTGTTATAAATGAACTATAACTTACAAAAATTTTGGCAGAGTTTTTTTTTCCTATTTTTATGATATTTACCCTTTATTAAACAAAAAATTACTCAACAACACAACCATTAATGACACCAGACATTTAAAACATTATTATTCTCCGTAATACACATATATTTTCATTCTAAATTTCATAAATCAAATTACATTGAAATTAAATTTCATACATCAAAGTACAAACATCATAATATAAGTGTAAAGTTTTGATACTTGCAAGTTTCTTTGCATGCTCCTGGTGGATCATAAATCCTCCAGTGTGTATTGATAGATTCTCTCCCTTTGGTCCTTCATATTTGTTTGTAGAATTGCGCTTTGAAATAGACATTATCTCGGGTGATGCCTAATACTGCTACCAATGATTCCATATTTCTTCAGATATATAAGGAGGTCGTACACTATTCTTGTATATCGAAGTAAGAAAGTCTCTATAACGTGTACGAACTCTCCTTTCCCATACATTATAAATTACAACGTCAAATTTTGAATCCCAAAAAAAATTTATAAAAAAATAAAAAATATAAGTACTTATAAACTACAATATTTATCTAATTAATGTATAAAATTAGATAAAATAAAAAGATTAAAGAATACATGTTTTGTATCTCAAGCTCCTGATAATAAAAAGCCTTTGTCGCTGGAGAGATATTCTTTCATATATAACCCTCAAGATCTATCATCTTCTTGAACTTGGATTTAGATAATTTTGAAATTAAAACCTATAAATTAAGTATAAAACTATGGTGTTATCATGCATGTATTACAAAAATTTTTAGAACTTCACTTATAGATTGTTGACAATTGTTATTTAGGAAATCTTGTACATATCTTTGCTTCCCTTTTCTTGTATGATTCGTTGTTGTATTTTAGGTAGTGTTGCCTTATTTTAGGAGTTCCCTAACTAGGTTGTACTGGGTTTTTTTGTGATGATATATCACTGGGTTTTCATTGTGTGAAAGATAGAATTCCTATTCCAAAATCACTTGGTTCTTTACATGGTATCAGAGCCATAGGTGATGGAAAGAAAAGAGAGAGTTCTGAATTAGACAAGAAGATGTCCAGTTCTTACGCAGTGAGCTCGAATGACAATTTGGGTAACTTGATTACCCAAGTTCAGTTGAAAGGCGAGAACTATGAAGAATGGGCGAGAGCCGTGCGGACAGCATTGCGAGCCAAGAAAAATATGGTTTCGTTGATGGATCTGTCAAGCAACCAGCAGAGGATTCCCCGAAAATTGAAGATTGGTGGACAGTTAACTCTATGTTGGTTTCTTGGGTGCTCACCATTGAACCCACACTGCGTTCAACGATTTCCCACTCGGAGAACGTAAAGGATCTGTGGGAGGATATTAAACAAAGATTTTCTATTGGTAATGGTCCACGAATGCAACAATTGAGATCAGATTTGGCGAATTGTAGGCAGGTTGGTCAATCTATTGTCTCTTATTTCAGAAAACTCAAAACGTTGTGGGATGAGATAAACAATTATGATCAAATGCCAGTTTGTGTTTGTACAGGTTGCTGATGCAATCTTACCATGGAATTGGAAAGAAAGCGAGAACAAGAGAGAGTTCATCAATTTTTTATGGGCTTGGATGAAGAAGAATACGGAACAGTTCGCTCTAATATATTGAGCACTGAACCCTTACCCAATCTGAATCATACCTATGCTATGGTTATATAGCAAGAGCGGGTGCGAACCATAACACAAACAAAGGAAGAAAGAGGTAACCTTATGGGTTTTGCAGTCCGGGTTGATGGTAGACAATCAAAGCGGGATAAAGAAAAAATCTCCATTTGTTCTCATTGCGACAAAGAGGGACATGAAGTTGGAAGTTGTTTTTAGTTAATTGGCTATCCAGAATGGTGGGGTGATAGGCCACATGGAACTTCTGCTAGACGAGGAGGTGGTCAAAAACGTGGCAATGGAGGTGGACGATAGAAGGGAGGAACTGCTTGTGCCAACGCCACACAAGTAACTGGAGTTGATGGTGGACATGGAATCGTGACAGATTTAGATCGTAGAGGCCTCACTGGATTGAGCAATGAGCAGTGGTCAACTTTACTGAACATGTTGAGCACTCATCAGAATGATACCAATGAAAGATTGACAGGTACGCAGAGGACATTTCCTTGGATTATTGACACAGGAGCTTCTCATCATATGACAGGAACATTTTTATTTTTGAAAGAATTGCATAATATTGTACCACGCTCAGTTGAGTTACCTAATGGAGAAAGGACCATGGTGGTGAAAGAAGGAACCGTGTTGATTGGAGGAGACCTGAAATTACAACGAGTTCTTTATGTGCCCAATTTGAATTGTAATTTAATATCTGTATCATAACTGCTTCATGATTCAAACTTGGTTATCCAACTTACTAAGAAAATTTGTGCCATACAGGACCTAAGTTCGAGGAATCTGATTGGATCAGGCGAGCAACATGAGGGGTTGTATTTTCTCAAGGGAGTGGCATCAGTGAAGGCTTGCAAGGTAGCTAATGAGGGATCTTTTGAGCTTTGGCATAAGAGAATGGGTCATCCTTCTCCTAAGGTGGTGGAATTAATTTCAGAAGCTAGTAGTGTAGGTAGAAAAATCAATAAAACTTGTGAGATTTGTTCTAGAGTAAAACAAACAAGAGAGATTTTTTCTTATAGTGATAATAAAGCTGAAAGTTGTTTTGATTTGATACATTGTGATTTGTGCGGACCTTATAGAGTCCCAACATCATGTGGAGCAATTTATTTCTTGACAATTTTTGATGATCATTCTCGTGTTGTGTGGATATATTTGTTGAATAGAAAACGTGATGTGGTTTGTGTTCTTAAAAAATTTATTGTGATGATTAAGTGCCAATTTGGAAAGAATGTGAAAGTTGTTTGAAGTGATAATGGAAGTGAATTCATGTGTATGAAGGAATATTTTGATGAGCAAGGGATATTGCATCAGACTTCTTATGTAGGAACACCTCATCAAAATGGTCAAGTAGAAAGAAAACATCGCCATATTCTTAATGTGGCAAGAGCATTACGCTTCCAAACAAATTTACCTATAGAATTTTGGGGAGAATGTGTGCTTATAGCTGGATATTTAATTAATAGGACTCCATCTATGTTGTTAAATGGTAAAACCCCATATGAGATGATCTTTGGGAATGTGCCATCTTACAAGCAGATTCGGGTTTTTGATTGTTTATGCTATACGCATAATCTGAATAAGGATAAGGACAAGTTTGCAAGTAAGAGTCGTAGGTGTGTATTTGTTGGGTATCCATTTGGTAAGAAAGGATGGAGATTATATGATTTGGAGACTAATGAATTCCTTGTGTCAAGAGATGTGGTGTTCATTGAAATAGCCTTTCCGTATGAGAAAATAATAGGTGATGAAAGCAATAATAATGGAATTATGGAGTTGGGTAATGAAATTGGGAGTGACGAAGATGAGGACCATGATGAAAATGTACAGAGAGTTGATGAGGTAAGCCAAGAAATAGAGGAGTCGAACCCCGCAGATAGGGAAGAAGTGGAAAGAAAAGAAGTAGTGGCAGAGGAACTTGGTAGAGGACAATGAGTCAAGCAACCTTCTGTTCGTTTGAGGAACTATGTAATAAATAACGTTAAAGTAAGCCCCTCGGAATGCTCACCTTCCCAATCTAATTCCTCAGGTACACCTTATTTTTTAGCACATTATGTGAGTTATGATAAATTTTCTGCACAACATCGATGTTTCTTGGCAGCCATTACAGCAGGACATGAACCGAATTCCTATGCTGAGGCCATGAAAGATGAACGATGGAGAGAAGCCATGCGAGCAGAAATACAGGCTTTGGAAGATAATGGTACATGGATCGTTGAAAGTTTACCATCTGGGAAGAAAGCTATAAAGAGCAAATGGGTGTATAAAATTAAATATAACTCTGATGGCAGTGTTGAACGATACAAGGCGCGTTTAGTGATACTAGGCAATAATCAAGTTGAAGGGATAGATTATCAAGAAACTTTTACTCCCATCGCGAAAATGGGTACTGTGCGCACTTTTCTTACTGTTGCCACTGCAAAGAATTGGGAACTCCATCAAATGGATGTCCAAAATGCCTTCTTACATGGTAATTTGGTTGAAGAGGTATACATGAAGATGCCTCTTGGATTTACTTCTCCATCACCAGAAAAGTTTGTCGACTTCTCAAATCTTTGTATGGTTTGCGACAAGCACCTAGATGTCGATTTGTGAAACTAACTGCATCTCTTAAAGCTTATGGGTTTCAGTAATCATATTCAGATTATTATTTATTTATTTTCCAAGGTGGGCCTGTCCATTTGAATGTTCTTGTTTATGTTGATGATCTAATTATCTCAGACAATGATGTCTCAACTGTGCAACAGTTCAAACACTATTTGAGTTGTTGCTTTCATATGAAGGACTTAAGGAAGCTGAAATTTTTCTTGGGACTTGAAGTGGCCAGAAATTCATATGGTAGTTTCTTGTGTCAATGTAAGTATGCATTAGATGTGATTGCTAAGGCTGGATTATTGGGTTCTAAACCAGCTACCACACCTCTTGAACAAAATCATAGGCTCCTCTTACAATGAGCAATGATATGGATGATCCTGCTTGGTATAAACTGTTGGTGTGGCGGCTTATCTATCTTACCGTCACTCGACCCGAGTTAACTTATTGTGTGCATATTCTTGCTCAATTCATGCAACAACCAAAGCAAGCACATTGGGAGGCTACTCTTCGCGTGGTGCGTTATTTAAAAGGTTATCCAGGACAGGGTATTTTGTTACATGCCAATTGTGATCTCAAGTTGACTGCTTATTGCGATTCTGACTGGGCTAGTTGTCCGTTGACTAGACAATCTTTAACTGGATATTTTGTTTCTTTAGGAAACTCACCTATCTCTTGGAAAACTAAAAAACAACACACAGTGTCTCGTTCTTCAGCCGAAGCTGAATATCGATCTATGACCACCACGGCTTGTGAACTGAAGTGCCTGAAAGGGTTATTAGACTGCTTTGGTGTCACACATTCTGAACCTATGCATTTGTTTTGTGACAGTCAAGTAGCTTTACATATAGTTGTTAATCCTGTATACCATGAACATACTAAACACATTGAAGTGGAATGTCATTTCATTCGTCATGAGACATTAACCAGCAACATTTGCCCTGCATATATACACACTTCCCTGCAACTTGTTGATATTTTCACCAAGGCACTGGGAAAGGATCAGTTTCATTTTCTTCTTTGCAAGTTGGGCATTCGAGATGTCCATGCTCCAACTTGAGGGGGGTATTAGAGAATGGCTACTGCCTATATAGTCCATTTATTTAGGAAATCTCGTACATATCTTTACTTCCCTTTTCTTTTATGATTTGTTGCTATATTTTAGGTAGTGTAGTCTTATTTTAGGAGTTCCCTAACTAGGTTGTACTGGGTTGTTCTGTGATGATATATCGCCGGGTTTTTGTTGTGCAAAAGATAGAATTCTTATTCCAAAATCACTTGGTTCTTTACACGAACCCCGCCTCCCACCTACTCCTGGCCACGGGTATGGCCCAGTGCCTTTTGGCGGGCCACTCGCGTATCACCTTGATCCTGGGGTTGGTGGCCAGCAGGCGGTTGTCGACGCTTATGACCTCTAACCCTCCAGACAATTCTTGTTTCAAAACTATACCCGCCTGTCTCCTCGTGGTGAGAATCTGCTCGCTCAGCAAAAGTTGGGGTATCGTCCTTGGCCTTTCCCCGAGTAGGAGAGGAATTCCCATTGGCGCCTTCGACGGGAGGAGGAGCAATCTCTTCTCCACCAATTGCAGCCAAGTAGTCCCGAAAATTAACGGCTTGCTTGGTCATGAATTCCTTATCATAATAGAGAATCTTCTTCTGAATGTACTTCACCAGAAGGTCCCAATTGACCTTCTGCTCAACAAACTCTGCCACACGTACATGGTTCCCAACATCTCCTTTGCCTTGGCGTAACCCTCAGCACTCGGGGGGAGTGGATTCTTCCCCTTAAAACGAGCATCCTTAACATACAGCTCATAGCACTACTTCTGAAGAACATCAGCGCTAGCAAGGACGGAACAACAGTGGGGGCACTTGCCTCCACTGCATTTAAAAAATATTATTTTAAATTTTAATTTTATAAAAAAATGAAAATTTTGCTCCCCATTAATTTAATTGATGACAAATAATAATAATAATAATAATAATAATAATAATAATAATAATAATAATAATAATAATAATAATAATAATAATAA
>JAOSBK010000204.1:6073242-6094568 GCA_027568895.1 Erythroxylum shatona
CGTAGGTCTTAGCACCGAACCTCTATAAAAACAGTGTTTGCCTTTCTTCCCTACTCTTTTTACATTTAAATTTATTTGATTGTATTGTATTAACTCTTTGTTTTTGTAGAACTTTGCGAAAAAGTTTCAAAGATCTATTCAACCCCCTTCTAGATCGTTTTCATTTATGACTCTTTAAATAATAATAATATAAAATACAAATTTTATTTAATTTTAATTTTAAATTTTATGTTACATTCAATATTAGTTTTAATTATTATATTTATTATTAGTTTATTGTATCAAGGCATTATTGGTGAATTCTTTTCATTTCAATAAATATTTTATTTTATACTTACTTTTATTCTTATAATTTTTATCTCTTATTTATTATATATCAATTTTATAACATTTTAATTTCGATTGAAACTTTAAATCTTAAATTTTTTCAATGAGCTGTTGGTTTTAAGAAGAACGAAGGAATAATTTATGCTCTTACGATTTCTCTCTAAGATTTTATAGTTGGACTGATAATGGTGGTATTTTATGTTGGGGTTTAAAAGACGCTTTTGGGTGGCTTTAAGGAAATTCTTTGTAGTGTTTTGAGTTGTTTGTCTCCTAGTATCGTGATTTGAATTGTAAGATTTTCCGAATTAGAAAGTCTAGAATATCATTTGATTCACCTTTAATATATTTAATGTCAAAATTAAAAAGAGTCAATATCAATGTTGCGAATATCATACCGAATTTAGTATCAGATTAAATTTTGATGCGGTACTGTATTTGTACCTATTAATACCGGGTATTATTTCGGATAATTTGTTTTAAATTTAAGAATAATTTTTTAAAAAAATTGCAAAATAGTTCATTGTCATTTAGTATTGTTATATTGTATACTTTATAAGTTTACATCAATTTTGTTTCCAAAAATCATAATAATAAATAATAACAACAATTAATATGAAACAACAATAATTTTCAATATTTTACATATAAATAATAACCACAAAATAAAAGACAATTATCATCATACAAATATAAAATTAAGAGCAATACAAAATATTTAAAATATTACAAATTCATCATATAATAAATAATAATTACATCAAAATATCCAATAAAAAGAATAATAAATATCCTTAACTCTCAAACTATTATAATTTACGACAAAAGTTCGTGATGAGGAACCAACCAACAAGAATTGAAACCTGTAACAAAAATATTTACAATTACATTACCTATATATAATTTAACATATACATCAACTATAAGTAAAATTTAAAGAAGAAGAAAAAAAACCTAAAACTTCATTCAATCGGGAGGATACTCGTTAGAACTACACTGACTTTAGTTATCATTTAGTACAAAATCCTTATAATTAATAGGAGTCTCATCATTATCATCATTCAAATTCAATGTATCAAATGACATGTCAATGCTTTCATAACCAAGATTATCATCCAAGTCATTCACATCTATCAAATCTGATTCCTTAAAAACCTAATTCAACAAAAGATTGATATTATCAATAGAAATTAGATCTGTTGAACTACTTATGCTATTAAGACTCCTAAAAAATAATAAAATTTAATTATTAGAAAATTATAAGAAATTAATAATAATAATAACATATCTTTTCTAAAGCTTTAAATTGTAACAAACGAATACCAAGTCGTTCAATCTCTTATGCTCCAATTTATTCCTTTTCTTGGAATAGATGAATTCAAACGTGCTCCAGCTCCGTTCACAACCTATTACACTCAAACATTAACTTAAAATCTGAATTGCAAACCTTTGCAATTTCGGAACACTACTTCCGAATTGATCCCACCAAGAAATTGTAATTTTTAAGATAATAAAAATAACGTTACAAACAAAATAAAGTGATAATTAATTTTCAACAAATAAGAAAAAGGAAATAACTTATACCTGGAGAAAGTTTTGCTCTTTGTTGAATAACAGTCGACAATCCAAAATCTCCAGAAGACAACTTAAAGCTCTATTTGTGAGTTTAAAAGATATTGCATCATTTTATGGCCAACAATTATTGTAATAGTGAATATTATTCCTCTGCTAACTTTAGCTTTCTTTTTTAAAATCTTGTTTGAAATATACACTAGGATTAAAAAACACCCTAGTTACAAACAACGGAAAAGAAAGTTGTCTTTATTATCTCTCGTTGATGATTACAAGATACGGTGTATATAAAGAAGGCTTATGTTTCATATTAGTCTTTATTGCTTCTTTGGGCCTTTCTATGACATCATAAAAATATCCCCTTGTTGCCTTTGCTTCACTATCAGCTAAGCAAAGCACCCTTACCAAAGACTCACAAACACGGATAACAAATTGTCATTGAGACTAAAATTCTTTATCTTCCATTATAATTCTAGAAACCTCCACCCTAACATAAAACCTAGTATGCTGAGATTTTACTCACTTATCACTTGCAAACATTTGTCTTATCTCTTTCTTAATCATAACAAAAGACTGAAGTGATAAGAAATTTTTTACAAATCTTGTCACAGTAGGACAACATAAATTCCTATAATTGGTAAATTCCTTTCTCATTAAATTCAACATCCATGCACTATTATAGATGAACTTGGTCACCTTTTAGCTTTCTGTATAGTTTCATCAATAATAGGAAAATACCTAGAATCACCTATATTCTCCAACATTAGGCCAATGTAATGTGCAGGAAAAGGAGTCTAAAAAAAGAAATATACTTATTTTGCAACCTTCTTCCTGCCACTTTATAAGCGGCATCATTCAACAATGAACTAAACAATGTTTTCTGATCTTACTTCATTCACAACTTCATCAAATATCTAAAACAAAGTATCAGTATTTCTAATCAGGTCAGATGTATCAATAGACTTCAAAAACATTGAGGTATCTGCAGAATAAATCAAAAAATTAATAATAGGCTCTTGTCTCCTATTTGTTCAACCATTATACACGATTGAACACCCAAAAGGAGCTCAATTCACTTTTCTTTTTTCCAAATAACTTCTAATTTCATAAACTAAACAGCTTAAAGGTTTACCTCTTAATTCATTAATTGAAGGAGCTTTGTATCCCGGACCGTAGGAGACTATTGCATCCATCATAGGTTAATAATAAGAAGATTGAGAAGCATTGAATGATGAACTTATGTCATACCACCATCTAGCCACTGCCATATCGACATTGTAAGCTGCATCTCTTGATTGCATTGCACTACGAAATAAAGGTTAGGTTCCAGGAGTTGTTCGTGCTGCAAAAAAACTAGTCGCCTGCTTTCTTCTTTTCCTGACATTAGGTCCAGGTGTAACATTCACTTCTTCCTAAACCTGGGATGAAACATTACCAGTACCAGTACCACTACCACTACCACCTTCAACATTTTCATAATCACTAAGAAAACTAGCAAACAAACTTCCATTACCAATTTCAAAATTCAACCTTTCCCTTCTATCTTTCTCATGTTGATATTCTTCAAGCAATGTTTTCATTTGTCACTTCACATCATGGCTTACTTTTTTACAAGTTATACATCTTCTTTAACCCCAGCTAAATGCTTCTTCAATTGGGTGATTACTTTACCTTTCAGATGCTTGTTACAAAACAAGCAAACTATATGATTCTTCAAACCTGAGACCAATAGAGCATGAGCCCAAGCTAAATCATTATATCTTCTTGAAGCAGTTTGATCAGGAGTACTTGAACTTCCTTCCATTTATTTGTAACAATAAATGAAGATATTAGTTTTGCAAGAAATTAATCCTTTAGTAGTTTCATCAACAAAATTAGCAATGCTAAGTCCTTTATGAGACAATGCATCACAAACAATATATTTAACTCTTTATATTAAGCCTAAAGAAGTAAAGATTCATGAAACTAGAGTAAAACTAAAAAATTGATAGACTTTCCTATTGGAGACTAGTAAATTCATGCTAAATTTAAAATCGAAATACAATGTTATGCTTTGCAATCTTAAAGGTTCAAAGATTTAAGATGATGACTTAATGAATCCAAAAATTCCAGTCATGACTTAAACATCCTTAACTTTACTTAGCATGTTCATCTTTATTCTTGTTTTTTCAGGAATAGGATTATTACCATCGACATATCTTCATAAATCCTTGCCTTTAATAAATATCTTGAAATGGAATGCACAAGCTAAGTAATTTTTTCATTAAGATGAACTAAAAAACTTTCATACTTATCCAAAGATATAATGCCAAGGTGCTATAAATGAGATAAAAAAAAGAAATAATAAGAAAATAAGATCTTGAATATGCAAAGACTATGGGATGGACTAATTTTGGGATAAATAAAGGTGAATATGCAAGAGACTTGATGAGATGGACTAATTTTGGGATAAAGATTAAAGACAACTTAGAGATATATATTTTACCTTTTTTGTTAATTTTCTATATAATAATTACAATTACAAAACCTCCTCTTCGGCTCTTCCATAAGATGATAACCGAATTATTATTATACTCAATTAACTATTTACCCAATATCCAAATACCATTTCAATAATTTTAAGAATATGTCAATTAATTATTTACTTTAAATTCTCAGTTTTAAGGTTCTAATTTAAGTTTAAAGTAAAACTTTCTAACTTTTAAATCATGTATGCCATTGTCGTGCATTTCAATTTTTCAATGATAAAAAAATTTAAGATAAATAAACCAAATTGTAACAATGAACTAAACTCATTTCATTCAACTACAATCCATTATCCAACCAACGTCAAATCATAAATGACAAATCCATTCATAATTTCATTCCAATTTCCAACCCATTCACAATCACAAATGCAATTAAGCAAAAAAAAAATTGAAAAGTGAAAACAACACACCCAAACAAATTCACAATCGGTTTTTGGGTCAGGTTGGGTTTATATCTAGTATTATCCATATCTAACAGTTGTGGATGCATGGAGAATAGGAGGAGAGCAGCCGATGGTGACATGGTGCAGTGGTGGTCCTCATAGAGGAGGGCTGAAGCCTGATGAAGGTCTAGATGAGGCTCGATGGTGGAGGGTTCACGTGGTGGAGGAAGATCCGAAGATGATAGTCGTGTGGTATGACTGTGCAATGGTTTGTGGTTGTCTTGTTGTTGGAAAGGGAGAAAGAGAAGCACTGCCAGAGATGGAGAGGAGAACGAGAGAGAGAGAGAATGGAGACAAGACGAGAGTGTGAGATAGAGAGAGAATGGAGGTGAGTGAGTCTGAGTGAGAACAAAAAAAACAAAGTAGCATAGGAGAGTGCAAGTATTGGGAGTGGGGGGAGGGTTATGGGTAAAATTTTTTAGTTTTTTGCTAAATAGTCCCTCAAATTTCTAAAACTTACAGAATCGGCTGATAAATGGCTGATATTTTGAATACTGGTCGGTACCAGCTGGTACTAAACGAAAACACTTAGTATCGCCCAATACCAAAAACTTAAATACCATTTTCTTTTTTGGCTAGTACGATATCGATCTTTATGGACGATATTCTAAACAATACTCAATATAGTCTTTCATTCGACTAAGATTTATTTTGAGGCAATATTTTACACCTCTTTATAAAATGTTTGGATCTAAGAAGAAACAACATCTACTCGTTGATGAATAGAGTGATTCTGTTTACTGATTCCATCTAACTTAAAATCAATCCTTCTTTGTTATGTATTGCTAGTTGAGAACTTCAATGTCCTCATAAAAGCAACAAGGATATCAGGTTATTGGAATCAATTCAGTCAATTATTGTTTGCTAGTTGAGAACTTCAATGTCCCTATAAAAGCAACAAGGATATCAGGTTATTGGAATCAATTCAGTTAATTATTCCTATTCATTCTCCTGATAACCTAAAAGACAATATTAAGGAACAAACAAGTGAAGACGACTCTTCTGACTATTCAAACAAGTGAAGACGACTCTTTTGACTGTTCATTCTCTTCTGAGAGTGATTTTCTATACATGTTATAGCAGACATGTCTAGATCCAACTTCTTCGAGAGGATAAATATGATAGACTTGTCAAGGCTATTAGGTTTAGGGATACTGAATCAAATAGAACAATCATGAAGCCCTGAATTACCATCATCAGTAGTGAAATATGTCATAAGAAGTCCACGTTTTAGGAGGTAAAGTACTGGGCTTCATGATTGTTCTACTTGATCCAGTATCCATAGGTAATTTTTACAAGGTTTTCTATTCTATTAGATAAAGAACGTTTGACACTAGAAGGTAGATCGATAGCTAAAAGAGTAGATGAAAGATAATGTCCTTTTTAATATTAATTTGAGTTGGGCTTCAACGATGGAAAGTATATTGGATTATTTGTTCTTTGTTATTAATACCTTGTCTTGATATTCCTTTATATCCTTGTTTATAACATCAATTGCTATAATTTTATAAGATTTAGGATTAGCTAAGTGTATAATCATAAATATTTTGACTTATTCCTTAATTTGTTTTCCTATATTACCATGTTATATCCAGTGAGGTGGGTCTTTTTTAATCTGTTATGTAAAGATTTACATATTCTATTCAAGTATTCATGTAAGTAACCTAACTGAATATGTCCTCTGAACCTGAAAATTATTGTAAATTTTGGGTGACTTTTTGCAAACTCAGTGAGTGACCATCCTCGATGGCTCACTCAATCACGATACACATTCAATACATATAGCCACATAATTTACATCACTTTTAGCAATGTATCATGTTGATTCACATACCTTTTATATTCACTTACACAAATAATCCAATCTCATTCAAATACATGTCTACAATATGTTTACATATCCCATTCTTATTCAAATACATATTCAATATATTTCAATCAAACAATTTAGTCAAACTATCACTTCATTGCACTTGAATAAAACACAATCATTGGTTTAATACCATGTATTCAAACGTGTAACATTCTTACAGCTTTGCAAATTACTTAATGAATTCAATGTGAATGCTATATGTATGAGACTCACATTCATTTTCACATTGTTGTGACTGTGTGCTTTTTCAGTATCTCGTATCACCGGGCTCTTTGATCACAATGAGCCTTAGGCTCTAACCACATATGTTTGAGCTTTAAGCTCTTTTCAGTAGCAATCTCAGTCAGTAGCAACACCAGTCACAAATGCCTTTATATTATATTTATTGAAATGAAATGCATGCCACAATTCATTCAATACATTCAATCACTTTCATTCACATTATCCTAGTCAATACAGTCAGTCATAACATTCAATCACTTTTAGTTGAGAATCATTGAGGCAATCTCATTCACATACAAGTAGCACTTCCAATGATATTCACATGCATCAAAACTCCTCAGACAATTCAAGTCCAAAATTTAGAACACAATCAGTACATATCAAATTCAATTAGTCATTCTCATTCACATACAGGTAGCACTTCCAATGATGTTTACATGCATCGAACACCTCGGACAATTATTGTCCAGAATTCAATATACAATTCAGTACACATTCATCAATTTCAAATTCAGTTCAGTAATAAACAAAACAAGTCAAGGTGAGACCATCTTAGGTTACTTACAATTGCTCCCTTAAGCCTATTGCCTTGACATTCTGGTAATATCAGGCCACTTGCTCTCCTATATACATTAACACAATCTCACATTTCTGTATCACTTATGTAATTGAGTAAACACATGTATAAATATGTCATATATCATGTATCATGTATCATGTATCATGCATGTGCAATGACAAATACTCGGTTATATTTCTATATCATATTGATGTACTCCAATAGTGCCAAAATTCACACACTCATTCACTATTCACACACTTATTCATTATTCTAGCTTTTGCTGAAAGCATCCCATTTGGGTCAACTTTGCATAATCAATAAGACTAAGAAAATGATGTATTTCTGTAACACTTTCTTCTAAAAAATTGTTCCTACATGTCTTAAGTTTCTAATGATACTAAGCTCATACAATTTAGTTTATTATTCTATGAGTTATACTCAAAATACCACAGACTGTATACATTTGAAATTTTGGATAATGCTTGATCATGTATTCAAGTTGTACATCTCATATCTCTCAATTCTAATATCCAAAAATTACAAAAATTTCTACCAATAGAAAGCTAAGAGAATAAGCTATAATTTTGTGAAGACATCTTTGTCTGATTCGACTCACATCAATATAGTTTATTCAATAACTACGGGATATGATTTCTGTCACTGGTAGTACTAGCTTAAGCCAAGACTCAATTTCATGCTAAATTTTGAAATTCTTAAAGATAGAACTAAAATTTGATTTCTTCAAGAAAGTTGTAGACCTATGTCTCTAGTTTAATCTGAATTAAGAATAAATCTGTTTAAAAATCTACAGATCAAGATATAACCAAAATATCAAAGCATGTTCAGTGAAAATTCTCCAGTTCATAACATTCCAGCACATTTCCTCACTCTCATCCTAAATCCATTAATCAAATCTTTCCCGAACAAATTCAGATGGCTCTAAATTTTTATTGAGAGAAAAAACAATGTCTTAGGAGCCTATTGGTTTAAGTTCCAAGTCATTTGGAGATTGGATGACAAAGTTGTGGCTAAAAGAATCAACAAAGTTCCGTTTTGGAAAAAAAACCTTCGGGTGCAACTCCTCTTCACTTCTGTCTCTAAAACGCAGGTTTCTTCTTCTTTACTATAAACTGCAGATTTCTACACTCTTCTTCCTCTCTTCCACTTACCCCATCATCTCTAATTTATTCTCTCACATTTTTACTCCCATTCCAAGTCAACTTACTCTAAAACAACTCAAGATTCTAGATTAAATTCAAACATTGAAAACAAAACTCATATACGGACAACACCATTTTTTTACTCTCTCTCTCTCTCTCTACTGCAATTCTTTTTCTGCATGTTTATCTTCTGTACGTTCTCTATTTTTATCACCGAAATTCTATCCCACTCTTGCGTGTATCCATTTCCAAACATTACAACATCATCAAAAACCATTCATGAAAACAAAATTTCCAGTAGTGATTTCGGTGGATGAAGGATAAACAAGAATAAAGTTTACTTTGATGAAGCCAAATATACAACCATAAACAATCAACTGTTTCTGTGTTGGATGATCAAAGAAACAGTTAAAGAACAACAATTCGATGAAGAACATCATGAAATAATCCACAATTCACATTTTAATCGCATTTATAAATCAATTATACCCAAAAATGTCAACGAATGCATGTATAATTATTTTAATGTATCAAAAATAAATATTCACATGTGTGTGAATATACAATAATGCATGAGCATGAAATATATTCTAATTTCTCACAGTATACTCAATTCACTATTCTGGGGTCTAGCTCCGAACATGGGATGTTACAATTCTCCCCTCTTTAGGAAATTTTGTCCTCGAAATTCTTACCTAATTGAGGAAACAGGTGGGGATATTGTTTCATCATATGCTCCACCGTTTCCCATTTAGCTTCATCACTAGAATACTATTTTTTTTTTCAAATGACCATAGTCAATGGAATCAATCAATTTTCCAGTTCCTTATTCAGATATCACACTATCTTGATTGTTTTTTCAATGTATGTCAGATTACTCACAATTTCACTTTCAGAATCGATAACGCCAATATCAATTCATATTAATATTTCTTAGCATATTCACATATCACACTTCATGCATTTAAGACATCTTTATTGGTAATACAAACTCATATGTTAATGGTTATATTCTTACAATAATTTCATGTGGACCAATTTATGTCAGGCTTAGCATATACTTTTTCCTAACCTGAGCATACCTTACCAAGGTGATACTGTCAAAAACAATTCAACTTTTGCTTGATATTTCATATCTCTTTAGTGTTAATACATATAACTTATGTGTCTATCTCACTTTATTCTAATCTTTGGTGTTGAACCACCTAATTCATTTGTCTTTCTTGAGCCACTTAACTTCTAATACATATCAATTTCACTTATCATCAACATCTCCCATCAATTCTAGCCTTCAACTATTTTTAGGCCTTATTTATCCATATATAATGGCGGACGACTCTTTCTGTCGTATAACGCCTCATACGATATTCTAATGATATCACTGTGATAATGATTGTTATGCTTAAAGTCAATTAAAACTACACATTGACCTCATATTTCTATGAAATACAAAATATCAGCTTTAAGCATATCTCCAACAGTTAAGACTAGTGGCAACTTATACATGTAGTCACTTGTTTCTACATCCTTAACCGTCAAACTTTATTTCGTCATATTCCTACTAGGATGTATAGCATAAGTTGTTATTTGTGCTTTCTTTAACACTCTTTTGCTCAATTACACATACTTCTTATTTCAATCACAAAATATCATTTTCCAATTCAAACTCAAAATTTAGATTCATTTTCAATTTTTAATTTCCTCATTAAGATTCATAAATTCTGAATCCTCTATTTGGGCTTTGCTAATCTTTTCATGTGAAACTGATCTTAAATTCAATAACTAATAATACTTTGATTTGCCCAAAGTCACTTAACATTATATGCTCTTCGTTGCACTAGATTTGATAACCACAATATCTGAATTTGTGTTATTCCTTTATTGAATTTTCTGTTCAAGCATCAGATATACACTAGCTTTACTAGGATAGTAATTATTTGTACAATCATAATCCTTCAGTATGTCTATCCATTCTCTCAGTCTCGTATTCAATTCTTTCAAACTCAATAAGTACCTCAAACTTTATTGATCTTTGTACTTATATAGATTCGAAATTTTTCATTGTACATATAGTGTCTTCAAGCTTTCAAAGGAATGGTTATTTCAACAAGTTTTAAATCATATATCAAATAATCAACTCACGAGGCTTTAATTGTCTCTATGCATACAAAATTAGTTTATTATGTTGCAACAAATTGCATCTTAATTTATGATGCGAAACATCATTGTATATTACAAAATCTCTAAATTTGTTATTATTTATTGTGATCTAGTGCCTTTCAGATATAGATATAGATACTGGCCCTTTGGGTTCAGTTAGATACATAAATCACATAGCAATGTTCTACGTGCAGAATTTTGAGCTTAAAGCTCTTTTAGACTGGCTACTACGATCACAACGCCTCTATCAGAACATGTATTATATGAAATGCATCAAATAACATAATATACCACGTATAGCATTCACTTTTAATGCACAGACAGAATCTCATATTCATTCAAAACCGTAGATTTTCTTAAGTATTCAAAATATTCTTCTCAACTTCTCGAATACATTGAAGATATCATCTATGATCATAGTCACTAATTGATCCAAGCAAAATTGGATCACTTTATTCTTCAATACCATGATACTTTCGGGGGTATTGTTAACTCTAACAAATATTGCCAAAACTCAATGTGCCTATGATTAGTTCTCGTAATTCCTTAAGTAATTAGTTCCTTAATGAGGTAATATTATCTTATGTTATATTCCGTTTCCCAATTGACTTATTTTCCCAAATAATTTTCTCCATTCATTCAATTTTGTCTTATTTCACATTGACTTATTGCAATGTCGAACCACTTTTACTAGTTTTCTCACTCATTTCAATTTATTTACAATCTTAACTTCCTGTGTTGGTAACACTTTCCTCAAATCAAATTTGTAACCTCTGAATATATTTGCATATAATGTAATGTAGGCTAAGTTCTCCTCATATTAGCAAGAGTTTCGCCTCAAATTCAAGAATTCAATCACTTAGTTGGATATATTACATCAAACAAAATGCATACATTCTCAGTAGTATATTCCACATCTTATGCTTGAGTCTCCGTTAGGAATAGAACTCCAATATTCACTTTTATTTTTTTTTTCATTTTCGTTCATTCTTAGAAGTAAACCATCTAGTCTACTTAACTTTATTTGGTGAAATTTTTCTTCGAAAGAAGATTTCTTGCTACTATCATCTATACTGTTCATGTAATCTTTTTCAATCAATTGTTTTCATCATTGCTTTTTAGCCACTCTTAGTATCTCAAAAAGATCAATTTCAACTATTCATAATATCTCAATAAGATCAATTTATGTCATAACTTATATGATCAGAATATCCTTTATAATCAGGATTTCGGGTATGTTTCTTACAAGATTGGGGTGTTACATCAATCCAATGTACAACATAAGGAGTCCAAAAAAAGAAATATACTTATTCTGTAACCTTCTTCCCACTGCTTTATAAGTGGCATCACTTAGCAATGAACTATTTTCTGACCCTACTTCATTTACAACTTCATCAAATATCTCAAACAAAATATCAATATTTCTAATCAGGTCAGATGCATCAATAGACTTTAAAAACATTGAGCTATTTATAGAATAAACCAAAAAATTAATAATAGGCTCTTGTCTCATATTTATCCAACCATCACACGTGATTGAACACCCAAAAGGAGCTCAATTCACTTTTCTTTTTGTCAAATAACTTCTAGTTTCAGAAACTGAACAACTCAAAAGTTTACCTCTTAATTCATCATTGAAAGGAGCTTTGTATCTCGGACTGTAAGAGGCTATTCCATCCACTATAGGTTGATAATAATAAGACTGAGAAGCATTGAATGATGAACTTGTATTATACCACTAACTAGCTACTGTCATATCGACATTGTAAGCCGCATCTCTTGATTGCATTGTATTACGAATTGAAGGTTAGGTTCAAGAGTTATTCGTGGTGCAAAAAAACTAGTTACCTGCCTCCTTCTTTTCCTGACATCAGGTCTAGGTGTAACATTCACTTCTTCCTAGGCCTGGGAAGGAACATTACCAATACCAATACCACTACCACCTTCAACATTTTCATAATCACTATGAAAACTAGCAAACGAACTTCCACTACCAATTTCAAAATTCAACCTTTCCCTTTTATCTTTCTCATGTTGATATTCTTCAAGCAATGTCTTCATTTGTCACTTCATATCATGGCTTACTTTTTTACGGGTTTTACATCTTCTTTAACCTAGCTAAATACTTTTTCAATCGGTTGATTCCTCCACCTTTCAAATGCTTATTATAAAACAAGCAAACTGTATGATTCTTCATACCTGGGATCAATGGTGTATGAGCCCAAGCTGGATCATTATATCTTCTTGATGCAGTTTGATCAAGAATTCTTAAACTTACTTCCATTTATTTGTAACAATAAATTAAGATATTAGTTTTGTAAGAAATTAATCCTTTAGTAGTTTCATCAACAAAATTAGTAGTGCTAAGTTCTTCATGAGACAATGTAGCATAAATAATGTCTTTAACTATTTATATTAAGCCTAAAGAAGTAAAGATTCATGAAACTAGAGTAAAATTTATAAATTAATAAACTTTCCTATTAGAGTGTAGTAAATTCATGTTAAATTTAAAATCAAAGTACAGTGTTATGCTTTGCAGTCTTGAAGGTTCAAAGATTTAAGATGATGGCTCAGTGAATCCAAAAACTCAAATCATGACTTAAACATCCTTAACTTCACTTAGCATGTTCATCTTTATTCTTGTTTTTTCAAGAATATGATTATTGCCATCGACATATCTTCATAAATCCTTACCTTTAATAAATATCTTGAAATGGAACACAAACACTGAGTAATTTTTTCATTAAGATGAACTAAGAAACTTTCATACTTATCTGAAGATATAATGCCAAGGTACTATAAATGAGATAAAAAAAAAGAAATAATAAGAAAATAAGATTTTGAATATCCAAAGACTATGGGATGGACTAATTTTGGGATAAATATATGCAAGATACTTGATGAGATGGACTAATTTTGGGATAAAGATTAAAGACAAGATATAGATTTTATCTTTTTTGCTAATTTCTATACAATAATTACAATTACAAAGCCTACTCTTCGACTCTTCCATAAGACCACAACTAAATTATTATTATTATTATTATTATTATTATTCTCAATTAATTATTTACCCAATATCCAAATACCATTTTAAAAATTTTAAGAATATGTCAATAAATTATTTACTTTAACTTCTCAATTTTAAGGTTTTAATTTAAGTTCAAAGTAAAACTTTCTAACTTTTAAATAATGAACGCCAATGTCGTGCATTTTAAATTTTCAATGATAAAAAAATTTAAGATAAATCAACCAAACCGTAACAATGAACCAAACTCATTTCATCCAACTAAAATCCATTATCCAACAAATGACAAATCCATTCACAATTTCATTCTAAATTCCAACCCATTCACAATCACAAATGCAATTAAGGAAAAAAATCAATGAAAAAGTGAAAACAAAACACCCAAACAAAATCACAATTGATTTTTGGGTCGAGTTGGGTTTAGATCTAGTATTATTCTAGATCTGGCAACTGTGGATGTGTAGAGGACAGGAGGAGAGCAGCCGATGGTGGCGTGGTGTGGTGGTAGTCCTTATGGAGGAGGGCTGAAGCTTGATGGAGGTCTGGATGAGGCTGGATGGTGGCGGGTTCGCATGGTGGAGGAAGATCCGAAGATGACAGTCGTATGGTACGGACGTGCAATGGTTCGTAGTTGTCTTGTCGCTAGAGAGGGAGAAAGAGAAGCGCTGTCAGAGATGGAGAGGAGAACGAGAGAGAGAAAATAGAGACAAGACGAGAGTGTAAGATAGAGAGAGAATGGAGGTGAGTTAGTTTGAGAGAGAGAAAAAACAAAGAGGCGTAGGAGAGTGCAAGCATCAAGGGTAGGGGCAGGATTATGGGTAATATTTTTCAGGTTTTTGCTAAATAGTCCCTCAAACTTCTAAAACTTACAGTACCGACCGGTATATGACTGATATTTTGAATACAGGTCGGTACCAAACGAAAACACTTGATATTGCCCAGTACTAAAAACTTAAATACCATTACCTTTTTGGCCGATACGGTACCGGTGGGTACGGAACGATATTCTAAACTCTACTCAATATAGTTTGTCATTCGACCAAGATTTATTTTGAGGCAATATTTTAAACATCTCTTTATAAAATGTTTGGATCTAAGAAGAAACAAAATCTATTTGTTGATGAGTAGAGTAATTCTGTTGACTGATTCCATCTAGCTTATAATCAATCCTTTTTAGAACTTTGTTGTGTGCTATTGCGTTATTGGTTTGCCAGTTGAGAACTTTAATGTCCTCATAAAAGCAACAAAGATATCAGGTTAGTGGAATCAATTCAGCCAATTATTCTTATTCATTCTTTTGATAACCTAGAAGACAATATTAAGGAACAAACAAGTGAAGACGACTCTTCTGATTGTTCATTCTCTTTTAAGAGTGATTTCCTATACATGTGAAAATAGACATGTCCAGATCCAACTTCTTTGGGAGGATAAATATAATAGACTCATCAAGGTTATTGGGTTTATAGATACTAAATCAAATAGAACAATCATGAAGCCCTAAATTTTCATCATCAGTAGTGAAATATTCGTCATGAGAAGTCCACGTTTTAGGAGGTAAAATCCTGGACTTCATGACTGTTCTACTTGATCTAGTATCCATGGGTAATTTCTACAAGGTTTTCTATTCTATTAGATAAATAACGTTTGACACTAGCCCTGCGTTTGGTTAGTGTCCATAGGGGTGTGGACAGTGGACACGGACACTAAAATCCTGTCCGTCATGCGTGTTTGGTTGCTGTCTACAACCAAAATTGTCCTGTCCTAAAAAGAAATGGACACAAAATTAGTGTCCATTCCCCATCTGTGGTACAGCTCAAATCTGTCCAACAGACAGGATGAAAAAATGACGGACGTAGCCTCGTTACTTACCTCTGAAACGTCTACGCAGGGTTACGAAGCTCTCCTCCTTGCAGCTTCCTTCCAGCTCCCGCGGTTCGTTCGGCTTCATCTCCACTACCAAACGCACGGTATCTCTCTCTCTCTTTCCCTTTCTGTCTTCCAAAAGCTTAAACTTTTTCTTTCAACTATTCAATTTCATTCTCCTCAATTTCCTTCAACACTTCTCCTATTATCATCTCCTACATCTCGCATACCTTTTGTTTAGTTAAGAGTCTACTACTCCCGATAGCAATCTCTCCAATGGAATCGGAGGAGGAGCTCGATATGCAAGACGCCGATGACGATTTCTACAGCGGCGTTGATGATGCTTTCGACAGCGATGACGCTGATGTTGCCGATTATGAGTTCATGGATCACGATTCCGATGATTCCCTCGACCTCATCTCCCATCGTCATCAGGTTTCTCCTTCTATTTCTCTCTTTCTGTTATTTTACCTATATATTTAAAAGTTTACTTTTTTCGTCGGAGATTGAAGGAATTTTGCTTGTTTCTCTTAATGGGTTTTCATTTGTCATCAAGATTTTGCTAATTTTTATGGAATTTAGTTATTCCTTAAACGATTAAAGATAAAAGAAGATTTTTTTGGCCAGCAAAACTACTCCATTTTGAGCGAAGCAGATATTTGTGCGCGTCAAAAAGAAGATGTGGTGAAGATTGCTACTGTACTTTCCATTTCCGAAGTTTCTGCCGGCATCCTCCTTCGCTACTACAACTGGTATCTCTCTACTTTTGTTTTTTATTTCAATCCCATGAATTCTTGATTGTTTCCCTGTTTTTGATAGCAAAATTCTTCATTTTCCCCTTACCTTATCCACCATACCCCCTCACTACCCTTTTGTTCATTATCTGCTCCTTCCGTCCACTTTGCAGGAGTGTGAGTAAGGTGCATGATGAATGGTTTGCAGATGAAGACAGGGTTCGGAGAGCTGTTGGTTTGTTGGGAAGACCAGCTGTCCAGTTTCCGGATGGTAGAGAAGTAAGCATTTCCCCTTCTGTTTCTCAGTCAGTTATTTGTCGTAGATGCAAAATTCACCGTTGTTTCTTATATTTGGAGTAGAGTGCAAAATCTTATATGCTATTATATTTCCCCGTTCATCAGATGACTTGTGGAATTTGCTTTGAAACGTATCCTCGTGAAAAGTTGCATGCAGCTGTCTGCGGGCATCCATTTTGTAATTCATGCTGGGCCGGTGTGTACCTTTCATTCTTTATATATTTATTTCCTCTTCTAAATCACATATTATAAGAAGATTAGGAAAGACCTAGGACAAATGAATGGAGGTTGAGGGCGAACGAAGGCACCCAACTGCAAATTAAAGTGAATCTTTGTTTACAAGGACGAGAATTGATAAAATTTCTCAAGTTACCCAATTGTTTATGGAGCTGACTAAGCTTTACCTCTCCTTCAGATGCTCTCCTATTGATTTAATTGAAGTTAACTGTAGAAGTTTTGAGAGGTACTGAGAAGAGAGCTCTTTGTTGTGTGAAAATATGAATCCATCAAGACTTTGATACTTGCTGTTACAACCTTCACTTTTTTTTTAAATGTAGTCACCGGCATGATCCTTTTCTTGCTTTAATCACTGGGTAGTTCCACTTACGAATCAATTTATGGTTTGGGTTTGCTATAGGCTATATCAGCACAGCTGTTAACGATGGACCGGGTTGTTTGATGTTGCGCTGTCCTGGTCCATCTTGTGTTGCTGCTGTTGGCCAAGATATGATTGATGCATTAGCTTCTTTGGAAGACAAGGAAAAATATCATCGTTATTTTGTCAGATCTTATATTGAAGACAATAGAAAGGTAAATCTGAGTTTTCAAAATCATTTGTTTGTGAAGTAATTTTCTGCAGCATGGCATTCTGAATTCTCACATAAATGGAGCAACATTTTTGGCAGATGATTATGTTAGGTTGCAATTTCAGTATCATGATACTTCATATGAATACTGGCGTACAAAATCTTAATAAGATTATTTTGTAGACAAAATGGTGCCCTGCTCCAGGCTGTGATTATGCTGTGGATTTTGTTGTTGGTAGTGGAAGCTATGATGTCACTTGCCGCTGTTCATATAGCTTTTGCTGGAATGTGAGTACCTTAAGATTCATGTTTTGCTTTCACCTTTTTTCATATCTGTTGCGGGTGTAGATCTCCAATAAATTATCTTGATGAGTGATATTCACCTACTTTGTCTTTACTTGGCACACTATTCCTGTGAATTTGATCTTTGCAGTGTACAGAGGAAGCCCATCGTCCTGTTGATTGTGCAACTGTAGCAAAGTGGATATTAAAGAACACTGCAGAGTCTGAAAACATGAACTGGTATGAGAATACTTTAAAACCATGTGTCCTCTAAGTATGTCAATAGCAGGTGGATGGGGTTACCTTAATTTCTTGCTAATTGTTAAGCAGAGGATTCTTCTTTTTCCCTCAGAGGTTCATCAAGTACAGATTCTGTGTGTCTAAAAGGTTCATTTGCTTGGCCTAGATGGTAGTTAATGCATGTATTCACCAGTCGCTGTAAGGTGTATGATTGGCTATGTTTAATTAAAACAACTGACAGTTGTTAGATCGACTAAAATGTAATTGACATTCCTGTCCCAATACATGTATAACATGTCCTGGTTAAAGCAATGCGTTTGATACATTTTGTAAGAGATGATAAACACCTAAGAACAGAATAATTTAAAAGCTGAGACTTTGTGAAATACCATCCATTAATTTTGTTGAACAGAAGTTGATCCTAATTATCAACGTCAGTTAAAGATTTGTATTTTAGCATGTATGGTAAGTTATACAAACATGTAAGAGATTATCTTCTGTAGGTGCTATTCTTATGTTGGTCGACTATTTAGCAACTTTAGTAGGTTACTTCCTTTTCTGAATGACCGTGGTATGTATGTGCACATTCTTGCTTCCATGAAGCTTTGCCAGGAGCAGAGTGTTTCTATTACACATGCACGATCTGTGAAAGGGCTCTGAAGTATGATCAGAACATTTTTTTTATTGGCTGATGTTAACTGATTCTGCTGTTGACGTTTTCAGGATTCTAGCTAATTCCAAGCCTTGTCCAAAGTGTAAACGGCCAATTGAGAAAAACCAAGGTTGTATGCATATTACATGCACACCACCTTGTAAATTTGAATTTTGCTGGTAAGGCGATGAAAGTGCTACACACTTTCTCCCTCTTCTCACTCCCCCCTTAGGGTCCTCCTACCTACTTAATTTGTTTTTCTTTGTTCATTTACTTACTCTTCACTTTCGTTGATTCTTAACTATATTTCTGCAGGCTCTGTCTTGGTGCATGGTCAGAACATGGAGAAAGGACTGGTGGTTTCTATGCATGCAATCGTTATGAGACAGCAAAGCAAGAGGGTGTGGTAGGATAATATTGGGCATTTTTGTTGTTCTTATATGCAGGAGATATAATCCCTTTTTGTCTCATTTTACTAGTTGCTTCTGTTGTCAGTATGATGAGGCAGAAAAACGTCGAGAAATGGCCAAAAACTCTTTGGAGAGATATACTCATTATTATGAAAGATGGGCAACCAACCAATCAGTAAGAACAAATATGTGACTGTATGGTAATCATGAATGTGGTGATATCTTTTTTTGTATTTAATCTTCCTGGTCATAAATATTTAATCACGCTCCACATGCTGTCACTCTCTAAATCATCATACTTCAATATAGATTCTGATTTTCATTTTATCATTCTCAACGCAGTCCAGGCAAAAAGCAATTGCAGACCTACAGCAAATGCAAAGTGTACATGTAAGTTTAATAGTTAGCAACAGTTGTTTACTGAACAGTGATATTGTTATAGTTTATTCCATTTGCTAGCATGTATTTAGAGTGGAAATGTAGAAGATTGTTTATTGTTTTTTCCCAGGGGAGAGGTTGCCAAGAATTCTAAATTATGGTTTTGCCTTGGTTTAGGACAGGAAGAATCCAAGGACCTTTTGATATTAGAAGTTACTAATCAAGGCTCATTTAACGTTTTTTTATGAGAAATATAATTCATGAGGATATGATTATCTAAGAGCTCAAAGCTCAAAACCAAGTGAGGAAGGCATAGGCCTTCATACCTATGTGTTCCTTGACTCAATTCCACTTCGTGAACTTCCTGACTTGTTCTATCGAGCTGAGTTATTTTTGCAGCAGTTAGTGATAGTTACATGTTTTTTTTAGATTGGTAAGCTGAGTGATACACAGTGCCAACCTGAGGCACAGTTGAAGTTCATAATAGAAGCCTGGCTACAGGTAAGCAACATATATTTCCTCGAATATTGGAATATTTAGACACCTATGTGATAATCCTTTGCCTTCTCCCATGTCAATTTCCTTTCTGCAGATAGTTGAATGCAGGCGAGTTCTGAAATGGACTTACTCTTATGGATATTATCTTCCAGAACATGAACATGCCAAGCGACAGTTCTTCGAATATTTGCAAGGTGGGACATTTCATCAATCAAATACCTTTTCTTCATGTTCTAATCACACAATTATACAGGGGAGGCTGAGTCCGGGTTGGAGAGACTTCATCAATGTGCAGAGAAGGAGCTCCAAGTTTTCATAAATTCAGAAGGCCCATCAAAAGACTTCAACGAGTTCCGCACCAAACTTGCAGGACTCACCAGGTTTTTTTTTAATCATAAATTGGTACTGACCATGACTTTCAGTCTGGATGATGGTCAAACAAAAACTTCTAATGTCAACCTTTGAAGAATGAAGAAAGTACAAGGAAATTATTTTTCTGCATTTGTCTGATTGCAGTGATTCGAAAGGGTCAAGCTCATAGCCTGCTATTAGGAATTTTGGTGATATTTTATGGAATCAATTCTTGGCTGTCCATTATATTGAGAGTAGTTCTATTGACAGCCGTTAATCATCATTTTGAAGGGAACCAGTAATTATGAGATACATTGGTGTAAAATTTGCGTATATGTGTTACTAGTTATGATTGTTTAGAATGTTTGTGCTATTGTCATATATAGCTCGGGACACGTCTGATAATAACCGTTTTTAACCTTTTTATTTCTTTCCCTTTGCTTTCGGTGCCCATTTATGTACAATCTAACGGTCAATAATCTATGTTGATGTTGGTGCAGTGTAACTCGGAATTACTTTGAGAATTTAGTCCGGGCATTAGAGAATGGCCTTTCAGATGTAGATTCGCATGGTGCCTGCAGCAGGAGTGGAAGCTCGAAGAGCATGGGTGGGGGGAGCTGTAAGGGACTACGGGGAAGAAAGGGGTCGACGTCCAGATCCAGTGGCCCTAATACAAACATTGACGAGTCAGGCCATTGGTCCTGCGAACATTGCACTTTTGCAAACTTCAAGTCAGCCACCATTTGTGCAATGTGTCAGCAAAGACGCTAAAACTCAGTTTTTACACGAACTAGTTGGCCGGCCACGGGCTTATCATTGGTTTGAATCATCTCCAGAGGTGGGGAGGGGGAGGGGGAGGGGGAGAAAAAGCATAAGTTTTGGGAGGAGGCAAGGGAATGAAATTGTCATTCTCCTTTATCTCAAAAGGCTGAGTTTGCCGCTG